>VZRW01007066.1:45444-69359 GCA_013398125.1 Aegotheles bennettii | reverse complement strand
TAGTAGGTCAAGAGAGGTACTCCTCCCCCTCTATTCTGCCTTGGTGAGGCCACACCTGGAGTATTGTGTCCAGTTCTGGGCCCCACAGTTCAAGAAGGACAGGAAACTGCTTGAAAGAGTCCAGCGCAGAGCCACTAAGATGATGAAGGGAGTGGAACATCTCCCTTATGAGGAAAGGCTGAGGAAGCTGGGTCTCTTTAGCTTGGAGAAAAGGAGACTGAGGGGTGACCTCATCCATGTTTACAAATATGTAAAGGGTGAGTGTCAGGATGATGGAGCCAAGTTTTTTTCAGTGATAACTGATGATAGGACAAGGGGCAATGGTTGCAAACTGGAGCATAGGAGGTTCCATGTGAATATCAGGAAAAACTTTTTCACTGTGAGAGTGACAGAGCACTGGGACAGGCTGCCCAGAGAGGTTGTGGAGTCTCCTTGGTTGGAGACATTCAAAACCCGCCTGGATGCGTTCCTGTGTGATGTACTCTAGGTGACCCTGCTCTGGCAGGGGGTTGGACTAGATGATCTTTCGAGGTCCCTTCCAACCCCTTAGATTCTGTGATTCTGTGATTCTGTGATTGATAAACAAGAAACCCCGGGATGAAGTAGTCAGTAATCACTCTTATGATAGCACAAAAAGATTCTCACTGCACTTTCTAGATTGATGTCAAGCAATGACAAATTTTCTGATGTCTCTTCTCAGGCTCTATCCTGAAAAAATTCAAGTTCTCTCTGATTTTTTTGGTTATATTATCTTAATAAAATAGCTCAAGACTGAGATATTCCAACTATTTCACTTTGCACCTTTGGTTTCCTGTATTGCCAACTAATCTGCTTTGTCACAGACAGAAATGCCTGCATCTGATTTGATAATCCTGTTGTTACGGTTTCATGTGCATGGCACAAAGAGGCATGAAAAAGAATTAAGGCCCAAGAGGACAACAAACAAAGCCATTTAAGCCTCTAAAACTTTTTAGATGAGCACTGGGCAATAGCTGTCCAACTGCTCAACTGTTATCCAGTTAATTTTAGCTATAATACTTAAAAATATTTTAAAAAAATATTGCCTTATAGCTTATGCTCCTTTCTGTGAAAGAATACTGAAATTGAGTATTCAACAAATTTCTGCTAAAACTCAACATAAAATCTTAATTTTGAAAAAAGTTATCAAGAAAATGCAATATTTGTCCAATATAATTTCAGAAAGTTGACTATGCGTAGGATTATTCAAACATTTTACTATACCAAGCATTTTCATTTGGCACACAATGTGATCTAGTGATGTACAACTAGAGAAGAGAGATGTTGGTACATAAAATGAATATTAGATAGTGTGATGACGTGGTTATAAAATGAAGGCTGATACAGAAATATGATTTACATGTGTGAAATAAACCACATCTGCTGTGGCAGAATTCAGGGTCCCATGAAAAAGAAAAAAGCTGTGAGAAGGAGGGTGTTCAATGCATGAGGGACAAAGAAGAGAGAGACAAGAGTGAAGATTGTGGATGGATGACTTTTGGTAGGTCAGCTGTGGCAGAGGGACATCAGTCTTTGACACAGGAATTGTATTGGCCACATACTTTGTTATAGTTTGAGGGGTCAGGCAAAATCTTACGGCTTTTGCTGCAAGGACCCAATGAGCGAGGGGTGGAGTTTAGGACCCTTTGTGAAAAGGGGTCTGGGGTATAGGGTATTCCCTCCCATTTCCTGCCAAGCTCTATAAAGCCAGGAGGACAGGAAGTTCCGGGCTCTCTCTCTGTCTCTCTCTCGGTCTCTCTCTCCTGCGCTCCCTTTCCTGCCTGATCACCACATGGAGCCAGCCCGGAGGAGAAGCCCAGCCTTTTGTTACCAGTTCGCCACGTGCTCTGCGTATCCGACTGCATCGGGTGCTGGGGGGGCTTTGGACTCTCTTTTATCCCCATCGGCTTTGCAGTGAAGGACTTTTCGGAAGCTTGTATCGGTGGTCGTCGGAGTCGGGTTGTATATATTTGTATATATATATATTCCCCTTTTTCCCACCTGTCATTCTCTTTCCCTGTGCCATTAAATCTGTTATAGTTTTAATTTCCAACCATTGAGCCTTTCTTCCTCACTCCCCTTCTATTTCCCGAGGGGAGTGGCAGAAGCAAACTCTGTCTCTGAGTTGTGGCTTGCCCTGGCCATCGCTAAACCGGGACATAATTCTATATCATGAGGAAATTTGGGGAGGGAGGGGACACACACCTATCATCAGACTACTTAGTAAAAGGATCATGCTGGTACCACAATTGTTGAGGCAGTGGCCAATATGGGGTGAGCATCAGGAAAGCCAAAAACAAGAGGAGGTAGGAGATCAGACTGAAACCCTATAAAGTATTTGTGCTCTCTGCCGTGAAAGGAAAGGTTGACTTTAAAAACATCTGCTGAAAGAAAAATAAGTAGAAGATATGCATACACTTGTAAATGTTAGTTGGACTCTAGAAACCAATATAAAACACCTGCAGGCTGGCTAGACCAATATAATTAGCTACTCTTCTTATTTTTCTCACAATATGAACTTCACCCTTATTGCAATAGAGAGCTGTATAAAAGTAGCAGAGTAGGAAATTATCCCCACAGTGAAAAGGACCTCACTACTCTGACAACAGTTGCACAATAGAAACTTTCTGACAACATAACCATGGTGTCAGAGCAAAAAATACTCTATTATATATCACTCTCAAATTTGCCATTACATCTGTTGTAATATCTTTGTCATATTATTTTTGATCACAGGCAAAGCTGAATGTTACCTCAATTATTGCTTCTTACTAAATAACAGTTTCATGATATAGGTTGGCTACACTAAAGACAAGGATGGTCTCACAGAATCACAGAATCACAGAATTCTAGGGTTGGAAGGGACCTCGAAGGATCATCTAGTCCAACCCCCCTGCCAGAGCAGGGTCACCTAGAGTACATCACACAGGAATACATCCAGGCGGGTTTTGAATGTCTCCAGGGAAGGAGACTCCGCAACCTCTCTGGGCAGCCTGTTCCAGTGCTCCGTCACTCTCACAGTGAAAAAGTTCTTCCTGATATTCACATGGAACCTCCTATGCTCCAGTTTGTATCCATTGCCCCTTGTCCTATCATTGGACGTCACTGCAAAAAGCTTGGCTCCATCATCCTGACCTTCACCCTTTACATATTTGTAAACATGGATGAGGTCACCCCTCAGTCTCCTTTTCTCCAAGCTAAAGAGACCCAGCTTCCTCAGCCTCAGTCTCTGAGCAAAGATAATCCTTCACCCAAGGAGCTTAAAAACTAGACATATTTGCAGGCACTTAGTGAAATACCACCATTTGGAGAGTTAATGTTATTCACTCAGCTCTTCCACGTAACAATTTCTTCAGCTAGTGTTTGTGTTTCACTGAAATAACAGTATAAGACACTTCCCTTTTTTATTGTGACACTAAAAGAAAAGATGGTACAGAAGGACTCAGTTCCTAAGAGAAGTTAATGCTGCTCTGTTCTCTTTCATCATTGCTGGGGCTTTTGCCTAACCAAATTAGGTGGCCTGTGCTACTCATGTTCTTACCCTACTATTTCAATATCACTTCATACCTAAAAGGATACTTTATAAATAGCATCATGAAATAGAGAGAACTGTATCGAGAGGTACTAAAACACAATGGGAAGTAAACATTAATTACTGATACTGAACCATAGGTTTAAACACACGGTTTCATTCCTCATGTGCAGCACATCTCTCAGAAAAGATCTGCATTGGCCTAATGGTTAGTAAGGGCTGGCAGGGGAACCATGCCCAGATTCTTTTTCTTCCTTCCTTCCTACCCTGTAGATACCTATTCCAGATTTATGGACTCTGAAAGAGGACGATGGCAGGAACTGGCACTGTGAACTGCCATGTGCTGCTCCAACAAGGTCATGTCAGACTTTTCTTTACATCAGCCCACACTGATCCATGTTTTTGTTCTGGGAAGCCACAGTACTAACATAATTAGGGATGAGGCAGCATTATCACCAAGTTGATCTAAACCTTTCCCAGGCTGCCCTCTTCACCTATGCTACACATGTCTGTATTGTAACTCAGGAAACTGTTTCCTGTATTTCTGGTTCATGGGTCATTAGTGCTCTTCACATAGGTGAGATCTGAATGAAACAAGATTGATCACTGCATTGTTTGAACGTGCTTGACTGTCCATCTGCTGGATGTTTTTTGATATTCAGTTTAAAACCTGATGATCTCTGAGTCAGAACAGTACTTTGGAGAACCACATCTGGGATTTATTCAATCATTGGAGCAGAAAATGTGATTCCCAAGGCTGCTCCCAACATGTAGGTATCCCTTTACACAACTAGGATCTTGATGTAGGGAGACAATGTATGCATGAAAGTTATCTTATTTTCCTTTTGCTTCAAAAGGGGTTTCAAAGAACCCATACTGGCAAATCCCCTTTTCTATCTCTGTTTCTTTAATCCAAAGAAATACAGTATATTAATGTAAGAATGAACAGATATGAAAAGGGAAGGTGTGGCAGATACTCCCAAGCTTCTTCAGAAATTTTTCACTTCACTTTTTTCTCCACCTCTGCTTTATCAAGTGAAAGAAAACGTTGTCATTACCTTTCTCCTGCAATGTAAATGAGGTAAGGCATTTTATTCTCAGTTCTGCTCTGCCTCCCTACTTAAAGGATCAATTGCCAATTGGAATTTTTCTTAAATGGTCTAGCAGACATTTTGAAAAATTTTCCATATTTTCAGTCTACATATATTATATGAAGTCCCTGTTTTGGTAATTTTGTGGCTTCTGCTACCTTGCCAGTTTACTATAGTCATGCCAAGCCACATCATACCAAGTGCGTGGAGAGTTTATAGGCTCATGATAGATAAGAGTCAGCAACACCAGACACTGTAGTGAAGCAGGACTGTAACTTTCCTGGCAGAGGCAGTAATCCTTCTGCACTGCTCAGCCTGAAAAAACTGGTGGATAAGGACCCACCAGAGAGAGTCATGGGGACAGTAATGGTAAACAAAAAATGTTTGAAAAATTTTCCTTTGAAGAAATCTATATAGCATTGGGGTTGCTTAGATGTAAGAAAAATAGGGAGGTGGCACTGCAGCAGTGTTCTACCAAAAATATTACCTAAGTCCCTTATGGACAAGTTGTGAAGAAAAATATATAACTAAATAAATTCTTGATAGCAAAGATAGCCAGGCTCTGAATTCATTGCCTTGCAATACTGTGAAACAGCTATCATTAATCCCACCTTTCAACAGGAAATGAATGGGTTTATAAAACAATCTTTTATAAAACAGTACTTCCCTTGGCTAGCTCTTTGTCCAGTTTATGATTCTTGACATATTCAGTTTTCCCCAGGTGAATTAATATTTTGTTTTCCAATCTAAATATACTATTTTTCACACACTCATCTACTAAGCCCACATTTAAAAAACATGGGATGTCACTGGGTGAATATATCCCAGTTTACCTTTGGTGCAACCACTCAACTTAGCCCGGGGCACAGCGAAGAGCGGGTCTGTATCAGCAAAGATTGCAGGGCACTTCTCTCCTCTGTGGCATTACTGGAGATATTTCTTGCAAGACGAAGAGTACCATCAGCACTTCCTAGGTAACAAAGGAGAAAGGATTTCTTCCCCGTACGAAGAGGTTTGATTATTAAGTGGTTCTGAGCAGATACCAGTAAGTCTAGCCCCGAAGCTGAAGAATATGCTATTCAACTATTAACCAGTTTCCTTCCCATCCGGCCAATTCTGCCTGCAAATCTCAGAAAACTGCCACCCAAATGCCTGCTGCTTAATTTACTGAATTTATCTAAAGGATGAGCAACTGAGGAGACACCTGTCAGCTTGAGGCAGTCTGGGTGGGAGGCTGGCTGTCCTTAGGGAGGCTATGAATGATGATGGAGCTAAATTTGGAGAGGTAAATTCTTCTGATGTGACAAGTAATCATGCTTGAGGTATGTATTGGTTTTTAACTAAGAATGACAACAAAATGTAATGAGAGCATTGTGACAGAGATGCACCAAGCCAGGTACCTGAGAACTCAACCATGTCAGCTGGATTAGAGTCAGTGCTCCAAAGGCAAAGCACTGGTTGTCACTCTTTGCATACAGGAGGATTGTTGTTACCAAGTCTAGCTCTTTTTTGTCTCATCAGCAGCATCACCAAGGTTGTGACAGAGATAGTCAGAAGGCGGCAGACAGAGGCCAGATGCTTTTAGCCCTGAGGTGGAATAGTCTTTCATTTAGGACCATCTGTTTTTGCCATGATGAGTTGCAGTCCCTGTCTCACCTTAGCATTTACAGGATAAGGCTCATTTGCCCTGATACTCATATAACAGTAAGTGAAGGTCTTCATAGTATGGCACAGTTTCTCACATTCATCAGAAGCCCCAGAGATATTTAGCATGTGAACATTTAAAAAAAAAGCATAAAACAGAGAATTTGTCCCATTACTTTGGATTCCTTTGACACCTCAATCTGAGAGCAAACACAGCTAATCATCAGTCCATACCCTGAAACACTGCACAAGTAGGCATCATCACCTTGTGATGACATTCCTAAACTGTGCTGCTGTGCACTGCTGCCTTGTTGGCAGTGCACACTTGTGACAGCTTCTAAAAGCCCTTTTACAGAGTCAAGATCCAACAATTCACTAATGTCTTTGTTGACATGTGTCAGAGTATCACGCTGCTCAGGTGCATCCTCCACACAGTGCAATCCCACACTTCTATAGTCAAGTACACGACTCTTGGAGGGATGATATGCTGCCAGTGTCTTATGCCTTAGCATCTTTCTTTATTTCTGTGAGGCTTAGGGAGTTAAAACGCCTTCTGTTTTGCTTTTACATCATGGAGTTCTTCCAGTTGGCACTCCATATCGTGCACATACATCTGGCTAGCCTGAACAAGTTCCGAGGATTACTTGTGCTTCAATATAAGGTAGTTTAGTATGTTCTGCTCAGCTCTTTTCATACTTACAGATTCCTGTTCTATTACTCTAATTGCACCTCAATCTCTTCCTTTGCTTTTAATTACTCTAAAGTGTGGTCTGCATGGTGTGATCCAGTCAGGCTAGGTATTAGAAACAATACTCAGACAGTCTGTGAGAAATCCAGCCTTAAAAAGTTCTCTCAATTCATGTTAAGGCTGACTTGTATGTGATGCTGTTGTTTTCCTAGACTTTCTGGGGAAAATGTGCTGTCCTTGTGAATTACAGCTAGTTCCTTTAAAAAACAGTGCAATTTCCCAAATTTTCCTCTATAATATTTTGCACTCTTCTCCTGTTCAAGTAAAAAGTATTTGGCCATTTTTTTCTTCCTCCTTTCTGAGAAGAAATGCAAATATGCAAATACAAATTATCTAATAAAGAGTGGGCTTACTCTCTTCAGCTAGGAGAATAGGAAGGCTTCCTTCAGAAATGAAATTTCATTAAAATTGTAGGAATTTAAACTGTACCCTTTTATTATATTCAGCTAATATTCACCATTGGTTCTAAAAATTAATAGGGGGACAGTTATATCCATGCACAGAGATCTCATTTCCTTAGGAAACCAGGCTAAGTACAGAGTTCCTGCCCCATGGACAGAGCTGATGGAAGAGAAGATAAGTAGGAAACTAAGTAATGGGGAGGAGAGCACAGCCAGAATATAAAACTGTGTGAGAGGGAGGTTTTTTCTGCACTTGCCTTGATCAATTGAGCTTTTTTTCTCCTTATTACAAATGTGTTATAAATCAAAGGTGGTGCCACTTATTCTGTGTTATGAGCAGCAATCCCAGCACACAAACCCAGGGACTGGTAGATCTTAAGAGGAGACAGACTGCCATAGGAAATTCAGACATTTTGATAATAATTTTCTTCTCCCAAGTTAGAGCCTTAAAAGAAAACCTTGGCACCTACAATTACACAAGTTTTCACCAGGGAGACTAAACAAGCTACAGTATCCTCAGGAGTGCAGGAACTACTTCCCAATATGGAAAGACCAAGAATCCCACATCAAACTTGCCTTTCTCTCCTTCTCATATACTCAGGAAACTACCTCTGCCTTAATGTTTCCCATATGTTCCATCTCCACTCCTTCCTCCCCATGAGCACCTACAGAGACTGCTTGAGCCTCACTGCTTGGCAAGACCTGACACATCCTAGCAGCACAACCCCTCTGGCACAGCATCAACACATGCCACAGCAGTCAATTTTCTATGTGCTAACTGCCTTCACTCACCTCCCTTCTTCTAATTCTTCATCAAAGTACCTTCAGGTCCCTCATCCCCTTAAAAATCATCTAAAAAAAAAAGAGAGAAGTTATGGGTTTTTCAGTGAAAACTGGCAAAATGGAATTAAGCAGCTGCCAGTGATGTCTGCTTTCTATACTCCTAGCAGCTGCATTATACATCCTTGCTCTTCTCCCTCTGTTCCTTCTTTGTTGCCCTATAATCTGCCTTGATCTATTACGCTGAAAATTGTAGTTAATATTCCTCATCAAGGCAGAGCCTGTTGGCTGCACTCTTAAGTATTGCTGAAAACACTCAATCTGTCCCCATGAATATGAAATGCGTGGCTCTCTTAGGGGTTCCACACACAGGTGAAGATTGAGCCTCCTGCCCTATTACACAGCAGTAGACCTGGAGATGGCTCTGTAAGTAAAACTGTATAATGGTTTGGGTTTTATTTTTTTCCAAACATCACATTTTAGCTCATTTCTTCATGCACTAACAGGTATTCTTTTGATTCTAAGGCTGTAATTAATTTGTAATTTCAATATTATGTTGCATTTCTTTTTCATCTAATTGGGTTCATCTTGTTTAGTTGTCTCCTCTCTGCTTCTAATAGTAACTTGTTATTTTAAACAGTTGAGCAGCCTTTCACACAGCCAAATTGCCCACTTCACATAATCTCTAGCCTTCTTTTTCCACTGTTATCTGTTGCACCTTAATTATGATGGTTCAAGAGAACATATCATATAATTACATTGAATATCAGTTACCTCCACAATGTGTTGTTCTAACTGTGGTCTTTGAACTATGCAGAGTCTATCAGACATTGTACTGGGTATTTGCCTAAGCCTTTCTCTGTGTTGTCAAAGTAAAATTACAACATCACAGTGCATAAAGCACTACTCTGTACCACTGCATCATACTATAAAGCAGAGATACTAAATTGAAGAAAGGCCATCACCATTCTCTTTTGCCATAAGACATCTGATATTTATTAACTTAATTATTTTTTTCAGCAAAGCATTAGATAATCCAAACACTACAAAGCATTTATGTGTTTTACTTTCATTAGTTAAAAAAAAAATAAAAAAAAAATGTGGTTTACATAAAACTGTAGATATAGAACTTCAGACGTAAAGTTATCCCCGCAGCTATTTTCAGTTTCAGTTGAGGTAAACAACTGATAAAGTGAAAAATCAAAAGAGCTCCTTCAGATTCTAACGTTCCCATTGAGAAAGTGGATGAATTTGCTCAGGATCCAGGGTTGGAATACTCAGGTTGGGAAGAAAAAGATTTAGATTTGGGTCTTCTGTCTTACAGATATTTTTCTCAAGGCATTGAACTTAGTGTCAAAGGATGGTTTCCTCTGTGAAAGAGGATTGTTTATTTCCACCATAGAAATGATCATGATAAGATTTGTTCCTTTCTGAGCACAATCAGAAGAGTATCAGAAGCTTTTAAAAAGTTCTTTAAAAGAAGAGGCAAAAACCATCTAATTTCAGATAATCTTGATCCTTGCAACCCTGAATACAATGGAGATGGACATGATACAAGACTCATTAGTTCACATGCGTTTAATTTCTGAGCATCTATAGACAGCTGAATGCATGAAATTACACATCTTCCTCCTCAGCTCTGATTTACTTGAATCCCATTTTACTCACTAACTCCTTTCTTCCACCTCAAATAGTTTTGCTCCAGGAGCAACTGCCTTAAAATGGGGTTAGCACATTGCATTTTGGTTCTGAAATTTGTTCTTTTTTAAACTATTTCTGCAGTCAACTTTACTAACACTCCCTTAGGTGTCAACTACCACGGTTTCTGCTCATTTCATCTCTCCTGAAAAGTGACTCTTTAAGTGACAGATTTCATATGACTACAGATAAGTAGGGAATTGGTAATGACAACAAATTCTTATCCAAATCATACATCTCCTCCCTCCCCTCCTAAGATTGTAGCTGACTTTCAGCTGATCTGCATGTGCTTCCTAAAGCCCAGTGTCTCAAATCACCACAAACACTGGACACCAGAGACACCCTGAGACTCTTGTTCAGAAGTGACAGACTTGGTTAGATGTACTGTGGAGTTGTTTCTGTCAAACTCCAAAGCACCCCAAGGCACAGCAGTCTCTATATAGCAACTGTCTGGTTGACTGCTTGAGTTAAAGTGTGCTATGACTGCAAGAAGGTAAATCCAGCAACACATCATCCAGCCTGAAGAGTGGGTGACCTGGGTTTATGGTACCTGCCAGGCAGCCACCTGCACATTTAGTCACTCCCATACTATACAGGCAGGTTGGCATCATGCTACCCCTAGTAAAGCAGTCCCAAATTTGCCATTCGCTTGATAACTCTAGGACTGAGTAAAGGAAAAGCATAGCACAGTGTTACAGTCACAGACAAGCACTCACGTGAAAAAAGAGGACTTAGCAGAATGGCATGCTGATATCCCTGCTATCACAGTCCTTATCCCTCAGTACCATTGCATTTTAATGCATTTTAATTCCTACAGCTGAAGGAAATCTCATTAGGATGGACATACCCCCTGTGAAATCCACAAGAGACAAGGCAGAAGCATACCTATACGTACTACAAAGACAAAGCAGTCTCCTGCTCTTCAAAGCTTGCAGTATATATTTATGGGATATGAACACACAAGCAAAAGAAAAGCAGCAAAGAACATTTGTTGCTTATAACTGACCCTCACTTTAGAAAGTCACAGGTATGACTGTAGCTTTAGAATATAAGCCTAAAAGAAAAATTGCTTTACATTGTATCTTTTTAAAACCAGATATTAAAGATGTAATATCTAACCATTATAACTGATTTCACACTCGAGCTGTAACATACATAAACACCAACATTACAATCCCAGCCAACTCATTGTCCTCTGTTTTGTGCTCTGAAGAATAAAAACCAGCTAATGGCTTCCCACATCTTCTTCTACAGCAAGAGACTCTCTCTGAATAAGCAGGCTGCTGAAAAATATAAAATGAAGCAGCTGCATACTAAATACCAACAGCTGCAGAAGCGCCTTGCCCAGCTATTGGTAGCATGTGCCACTCACTTTATGTAGAGTTGTTGGGGAAGGAGATTTGTTAGACAGACAGGCTACGAACAGAAATGGAAATATTTTCTTTCCTGGGGCTGGTTTTAAATCCCTTCTCCCCCATATTTTCATGGCTCAATTTGCTTTTTCATGTTAAATAATGGCAGAAATTCATATGATAATAACACTGATCTAAAATCTACAGAGATATTTTCTCGAGTCCTCCCTCGTCTGGGAAACCTCCACCTTCTCCTCCAAAGCAGAAATATATAGGAGTTTCATCTCTTGAAACTCACATGCATGCAGTCTCTCTGAGAGGCTGATGAATCTCCTGCATACAAGGATTTGTCAGCAGATACAATTCACCCAAACATGATCTCAAGGACCTGCAGTGGCCACCTGCAGAGGACAGGATCATCTGTGCAAAGTACCATTGTAGCCCAGGGTTCCCAATAGCAGCAGTTCAAGACAGCAGTGAACAGGACCTACCATTGCTGAAACGTAGGTGAGAAACAGCAGTTGCGCATCAAAGAGCTCCCAGAGTAATAGTGACTCTGCTTTATTGTACATCAAAGAGCTCCCTGACTAATAGTGACCACTGGAGGACAAAAAGGCACAATTGTACGCCACCAACTGACCACCAGACACTTCTACACTACTAACATTCCACTGGAACAGCATGCCAATTGGCAGGTGAAACTTGATCAGCACTGTAAACAGACCTTCAGGGAGCAGATGGCTTTGCTCATGGGGCTCTGATTTTTGCAAGGAAACTTTATCTCATCATTAATTTTTCATGTTATAAATTGTATGACTCCCATACTTGAACTCCCTTATATATACACAATGATATTGAACTCCTTTACTCAACTGGCCTTAACAAATGGGCCTTTAAAATGAACGAACCACTTTATTCTTGACTTCCTGAGAGGAATTAAGGATGATAAACATATTTAATAGGAAGAAGTCTAATAGGTTTATTCCTGCAATACAGAAGTCTCTGCTAATTTTTATGTAGATGCCTAAGAAGTGTATAAAGACAACTGGACAATCCCAGTGATATATGCAGAGATACAAAAGTAGAGTACTTGGCTTGAAGTTTCCCACACCAAGACTGACTCTAGAGAACCTCTTGACAACCTTACTACTCCCACCTGATCTCTCAGGTGGATCATCCCTGGACCTTTTGTTCTGGCATATAGTGAATGCCCAACTAGGAGACATTAAGTGTGATGATCACTAATTAATAAATGTAAAGAGGAAATTGAGATGGTATGAGTGTTTTAAAAGACACCTGTAAAAGATCAAGAACTAGATGTGCTTTCCTCGAAACTTTCCCCCCCATAATGTATACCAACATTGCTTTTGTATACTGGTATATAAAAGGACTTAATTTTGGTAGACTACAGAATAATGAAATCATGTTACAAGAATATACATTTTGAGAACTCAGAGTTGTTTACGACTGACATTTCTAACAAAAGTAACCTGATTATCCTTAAAGGAAAAGCCAGAATGCCATTTTTTCTTCAGACGTTTTCTGCTTGTATTCAGTGATATTGTTACTATCAGGAAATGTAGTTCTCTAACAACTTTTCCAATTCTTCCAAATACTTTTCGTCCATTAATCCAGTTTATATAATCTAAAAATGTCATACTCTTTAAGTGCCTTGCCAGTGCTCATCTTCATTAGTGTCTTATTTGCAATATTCTTCATTATGATGAATAGTAACATTCAGAACAGTGTTTGAAAAGATTATCTGAGCATGCAAATAGGAAGTCTGATCACTGTTTCTGTCAAGAAAGTCTCCAATTACCTGGTTGGGATACCAGATTAAACAACACCATGCAAGGCAGTTTTTAGCCTTTTGTCAGTCAAAGGAGGGGAAATATTCTGGATTTACAGAAGCACAGATCTGATCAAAACTAGGCATTACCTTCTATTCATAATTAATTTACCCTCCACAGTTGCACCGCATCTGAGCCAAGCTCCATCTACCATCATTTCGAGACTGTAAATTAACAAACAGCAAGCAGTTTGCACTGCTATGCTTTTCCTGTATTCTAAAACTAAGTTTCTGTGCAATGTTTGTTCCAGTTTTATTGCAACTTAAGATTCAAAAACTACCACTCTAAGGAAAATAGCAGGGAAGAAACATTCACAGATAGAGACAGACAGAATCTGAGCTTCAGAATCACGTCAGACTGAATTATAGCAGTCATCTAACAGTGATTTTTGTTGAGTAATAACAGACAATAGTGCAAGTCTGCCAGAAAGGAGACCATTAAAATGGGTTCCATCTCAAGTGCTGTTCTCCACAATCTTTCTTTTTGCCCATCTAGTTTTGTAATTGTCAGGTTTGTTAACTTAAGATGATATAGAAATCATATAACTTTCAGTTATGAAAGCAATAATGAAAATAATGGCTTTACTTGATAATGCCCATTTCATTTTGTGGAAGGAAAGGCTCATGTAAAATAAAATGGTAGAGGGAATATTTTGATCTGGAGTCAGATATTCACTATAATTCAATGTTCAATGAATAAACTGGTGGTATTTCTACCATAGTTATCACCCAGGGTGTAGCAACATGAAGACTGTTCAAGAGACTTGCCTTTCCCAGATGTTATCACCCACTTTTCAGGATGTTTTGTCCTCCACCTATCAAGAAAAAGAAAAATTTTGTTGTGCTGTTGTAATCTTCTCCTGGAAGTTTTCATCACCAGGGGAACTGAGTAAGCATGTGTAACCTAAGGGTGACTTTAAACTATCATACGTACACATCAGAGGAAGTAACAGCTGATGTTTTGACAAGGCATCGTCAAACCGTATCCTCCCCCCAATCTGGTTCCCTTACTCATCAGTCTGACGAAGAGTTTCTTCCTAAATCTGGAGACAAAGTACAAAATCTTCGCACCCAAGCTTTAAAAAAAGAAAGAATAAAATATACCTGTTAAAGGTACATTAAACTTGGCTACTTCCAGAAAACACATTATCTATCACCAGCCAATTCTTCATCCTCTGGTCAGAGGCATGTGTGTACTTTCTGCTCTGGTCTGGCTGATTAAGGCAATCTCTACATTCTCTTTCTCCTTTTTCCCAAATGTTGTGAAATTTAGTCTTTGCAAACTTGTGTCCAATTAGAGTATAAAAATACAAAGAGTGCTGTATGAATTCTGCTTTTAAAGAAAACAACACCTTGAAATGCCAGCCACTTTTCTCTGCACAGTTGCTATGAGAATATCAAAACATATTCCCCAAGCCCATTTCCCTGGCCAAGGCACCACATCTAATGAAGTCCACTGTTTGTTTGTTTGTTAAAACCCAGCAGTGTTAAACACTTTCTTATTCTTCTAATAAAGCCCTGAGAAATAGTTGAGTGATATAGTCGAAGGTGAGAGAACACTGGTGGAAGATAGGAGCAAATAAAGGGAAGCTGTCTTTTCTGCTATTGTTTTGCCTCCTTAGTGCACAGCACTACTCCAGAATAGGATTGTCTCCAAATTCCAGCTGTCATCGAGCAGTCAGTGTCTTCGTTCTGAATCTGAATTTCCTGCTAAACCACTCACTCATCTCAACTCCATGTACTGTTCATGTCACTAAATGGCTGCATAAAACAACTGCTTTAATACTTGTGAATTAAGTGCAGTATTCCTACAGAGATGATCTGAAATTTGTTACCTTAGCAACAAAAGCATGTTAATTCAATATGTGTGTATGTTTACATTCACTTATTTCTTCAGATGTGTTACAGGAATGAAAATATACTGAGAGATATTCCCAGTTTCTAAACATGGGTTTTTAGGTTACATGAGTAAGAGTCAGGGTAGTTAATAATATTGTGAGGGGGTCACATTGCTATTCACCTCCAACTCACCTAAGCAGAAAACTCTCGAACTGAGACAACCAGAGGCTGCTCTAATTCCCAAACAGCACAAATGGGGTTTGTCTTTCATTGTGATTTCTAGATTATCTGTTTCATGTAAAGGTAATTCTGTGCAGGACCAATTTGCCACAAGCTGCACTGTCCACAAAATGCACTAAAATGCAATTTACAGCTGTCCTGTATTCCAGAACCTAAAAATGCACTTATTTTAAAAGCTACATAAATTAACACTTTGATTTTGGACTTGGATTAAGAATAAATTATGTTAAAGCCTTTATACCTTTCACAGCTCCCCTAACAAGTCTGGGAGCTCATTCAGCCTGACAACATAACTCATCTCAGCCTACAGGCTACCTTATGATTCCTTCTAGAGGAGAAATCCTCATATATATCAGTTGTTTAAGCCATATCTTAAATTAGAACTCACCCAATATTTCAAGACATGGAATAATATAACATATTTTAAAAGAAATGTATCAGTTCCAAACAAATCAACATATTATAAAGAATGTTGATCTTTTGTTTACAACCCTGGTCAAAGCAAAATATTTCTTCTCTACTCCATATTTTTCATAAAGAATTTTATATATTACTTCTTAATGTAAAAATGTACCAGAACAATCAGTCAATGGCAGATATCTCAATAAGCATCTGTCATGGTTTTAGCCAATAACTGGGTGACAGATGCTCTCTGTTATCCCCTCACCACCCTCCCAGGGAAATAAGGAAGACAGACTTTAAGGTTGGATATAAAAACTAGAATAGGTTTAATGAGATAGTAATTAATAATAATGCCCACAAAAACCTCAGAGTGGCTGTGCCGGCCCTGCTCGAGGAGGCAGGGGAAGGCGACCAGCCTCAGTGCATGATGTTCACCAACAAGAGAACAGGCTGAGGGAACACCAGCAGCGCTGGGAGGGGTGACAGGAGGTGCCCCCAGCCCTCAGCACAGCAGCCCCAGGAGCCAGGGGAGGCTCTGAGGAGCCATTTTATACCGAGCGCCATGGGCAGGAGCGCTGGGATTGGCCCCTTGGGGTCACCTGACCCCCCCTCCCCTCCCCACAGCACAGCCCCCCATGGCCATGGCCCCAGCACAGGGGCAGCAGCCGGAGGGGGGCCCGGGCCCTCTCGGGTCAGCACAGAAAATTCTGATCCTGGTGCCCTCACACCAGGACAGCATCTTTTATCGCTCAGAAAGAAGAAGAAGATGTGACACTGAAAGCAGCGGAGGCATGTTGTCGCCCACACCCCAGACCAAGTCAAATACTGCTGAGCCCCAAGGCCCATTTCTGTGAAGCAGAACTGTGTGGCCTTTGCCCAGCTCTGCTGGAAAATGTCACTGGGCTGTGAGAATACATAAGCTGAGCCACTTCAGAAAGGAAAATAATAATAAAAAACCAAAACAACCAAGACAGATGGGAAAATTTTGAGATAATAATAGTAACTCAAGTGAGAAATGGTCACTTGAAATGGCATAAACCCCTGAGAAAACATCGACATTTCAGAAAAAAGTATTCACCAGATGAACGTGTTGAAGAGGCAGTGAAGATCCTCACCCCTCACCTCACTGCCCACCACCCAGTCAGCACAGAGTCCTTGAATGCCCATGCAGGAGTGAGCATCTTAATGCCCAGTTTAGTAATATGCTTAGTCCTAGCTCCTACTGTGCATATCACCCAATACATAGCTCTTGGGTGATTGAGGAGACCTCTACTTGCAGGTCTCTGCACGTGGTGAAGATGCCCAAACCAAAATGATCGAGCAAAGGAAAAGTCAGGCTGCATGATCCTGTGATAAACACTGTATGTCAGCTGTGGGGAAGTCCCCCAGTGTCATTGAACTCTTCCTGTTCTGCTTGTTACACCTTTAATATGTTGGTCCAAGAGTGTTTTATGCAAGTATATGGTATTATTATGAACTCTCTACTGAAATTCCAGAGAAAAAATTATTCTCAGACCAGAAACCACTCCACAAATTTTAGAAATAAAACAACTAGGACCATGATGCTTGCTATCCTAGTTCTGTTAAAACTGGCATTTGAAGTCATGGCCTCATCTGAGCCCATAGTGTTATTGTTCCTGAGTTTCCAGTGCGATTCCACCAAGCATACTTTCATACAGTACATATCAGCAACTCTGCTGGGAATTAGCAACACACAAAGCTGATTTTTTTTTCTCCCAAGTGATTCTGCATTATCTTCAGGGAAAGGTTATCCTTTTATTGGTGTCAGGCAGCAATGAAAAACAAGAAAATCAGTACTCTGATGTGTGCACAAGAACAAAGGATGATGAAACCAGAACACAGACAAAAGGCAACAATGTTCCAGTGGGTTTCTCCAAGCCATTTAATTAAATTTTACAGTGGCTTACAATCACATAATCCTAGTGGTGACTTGAAGCATCTGAAACAAAGGACCAGAATTTGGAGCACTGTGTATTTTTTTTCACTTCAAAGAGACAACCAAAATGGTATCAGCATGGGCAACCAAGAGGGATGTAGACTTTTAACTTGAGCTAACCAGCAGAGAAAGAAGTGGGGCTCAGGCAGGACACCCTATCAGTCTGCAAACAATCAGCCAAAAACAGCAAGGCTGCGTCATGCTTCCTAACTCACTTAAATGAGGCAGACGGGGAAAAGGGAAGTATCATTGCTTGGCAGCATCAATTCACTCCAGGACCGATGGATTGTGGCACTTGGCAGGACCATGATCCCCTCCCCGTCACCGCAGAGACAAGGAGACAAGCACACATAAACAAGCAAATGTATGAACTGTAGTCTAGCTTTCATGAGGCTGAATACTAGAGCAATGCCTCAAATGATGGTTCTTGTCTCTTCGTTCCCAAAAATATTAGACAGTGGTTGGATTTTTGTCTGTTGGTTGGTTGAAGCCTGTCACGGTTTAACGCTGGGCCAGCTATTAAATGAATAACAGATGCTCTGTTACGCCACTCCCTTCCCAGAAAGGAAAAGGAAAGAGAATAAGAGAGAGACACTTACAGGTTGGAAACTAAACTACACAGATTTAATGAAACAGTAATGAGGAAAATGAAAATAATGAAATATATACAACTATATACAAATATATACAAAACCAGTATCAGGCTACCCCCCCCCAGTAATGCTCACATCACCACTGAGGCTACAGGTCCAGCCCTGGGAAAGTCCTGGATTGAGCTCCTGAAGTCAGTGGCAAATGGGAGCTGGAGGCAGGAACACACAGATCGGGCTCAAGGGCAGATGAACAGACAGAGTCTATCCAGGGCACCGGCCACAGATGAAGAGAGCTTGACCCTTGTGATCCCTCAGATTCATACCAAGTACGATGCGTATAGGATTGAATACTTTGGTCAATTTTGGGTGACCTGTCCGGTCCACTCCTTATCATAGGAGGGTCACAGGTGTGACCCCTTTGCTCCTTTTTGTTTCAGAAGCATAAGAAGTTCAGCAGAACCAAGCACTGGCCTTGGTTCTGCATACCATTCTTCAGCAGTAGCTATAAATGTTATCAGTCCTAGAGGCAGATGCTGACTGAAAAACATGCTGTTGATTTCAGCAAGTGCAGCTACTTATAAGACATTTAGCTGAAATGTAAAATTACTAAAACAAAATTGGTTCTATCCTGGCTCAAACCAGGACAAGGCCTTTTGATGGTAGAGGGAAGTCTGTGTTATTAAAGATTAGATGTAAATAAAAAAAATCATCAATATCCTGCTCTATAGAGCAGTTGGATGCACAGCATGGATGTGTGTTGCTAGATTTTCTTGCTCCACCTTGCAGGAAGACACTGAGAACTGGAGGAACAGAGCAGACTCAAGGCTGTTGCCAATTCTAAGTCCCTGAGAATGGCATCCCTCTTATTCTTGGGTGCAAAGGCTAAGCACACATTTCTCCCCTGTGCATCTACTGGCCTCATAAACTGTCCTAGCAAGCCATACTGTCACTTCGATTAAGGGTGACAAAGCCAGGAAAAAGCAGAGCAAAGTAACAGCTCTTTTCCAGCTCCAAAAAGAAGCAGGAGCATCAGCAAGTTCTTAATGCCCCATTGACTTTGCTTCTGCATGATACTAATACAGATGGTACAGTGAAAAACTAGCAGCAAGAAGAGCTACATAAAATGCAGAATTTCAGGACAATTCTGCGGGGCGCCATCCTATTGAGGCACATCTGTTCAGCCACAGAGACAAGCTGTTCTAGTTGCAGATTGATCTAAAATAAAAATCTCAAGAAGGCACATTGCAGTCCACACCAGCACAAGTGGGGGGTTAAAACAAACAGAACAAACTCGCAGTAAATTTTTGATTTTGGACTAACTTTGTCTCACATTAAAAGAGAAACAGAACACGAAGCCTAACCTGCCAATTGGAATGCATCTGAAAACCAGTTCAGCCACAAAGCATTAGTCTAGTAAGGGATTATATAGAAGTCTATCATGTTGATTTAATACCTGTTTGTATTCTGCAACACTTTCTTTATAACACTTAGCTATAACTTGTGAGTTGCTTAGCCTCACAAACACTTACTAATGAGCCGTATCCTGCCATTTGATTGTGTGCTGAATTTCTTTTAAAGATTCACAGATTTTCATACCTGAAATTGTAGTATGTTTAGGGGTCTGAATGTTATATTAGAAAAGGAATATAATGGTGAATATCCTTCCTTCCTGAAGGAAGAATGTAACACACTACGGATGGGTATAGCATAAAGCAGCACCTAGGTACTGTGGCTAATGATGACTGCAAACAAATATTGCAGTTCTCTGCCTTCTGTGTATGGGGAACAGTATGTTTGCATCTCTGTTCAGCAAGGCACTTAGCAGTCCTCCTCTATAACTCTGTGCTGCCTGCAGAGCTGGGTGAATCTATGGGTAATTCACAGGAATACTAGGGTAATGCAGCCAGTTACAGCTCAGAGCTCAAATGTTGTAGAAGCCTTGTCTACACCAAAGGCAAAGGAAAGCTCAAGCGCTTTTTCTGGGGCAGGCCCCATTGCTTTGTTGGTTCTGTCTTAATATTTTTGGAGCAAAGAAATGCTAGAGAAGAAAATTTAAAGTTTTAGATAAAACTCTACACAAAAAAAAATCTACTAGGCAAATCAAAAAGTGAAATCTCTCATCTTTTACCACACATTAAAAATCAGTTAGGAGCTATAAAACCCAGTAATAACAAGGCATTGATTCCCATCACAGAAGGAAGGTTTTAGTGATGTACATGAATATAACAATAATGGTAATGACAATGATAGTGTAAGTGTGTTGAAATAATAGTAAATTAATGTAATTTAATGTGTTTATTAATGATCAAGAGAAGAGGAAAAATAATGAAATGTGAAATTTGTCATCAGATAAAAAATCATTTAGCACAGTAGAAGCCAAAGGAGGGAGCAGAGGATCTCCTGCTCCAGCCCAGAATGCTGAAATGCACAGAAAATACACAGTAATCTATACGGAGAGGAATGATGTTAAGTCCTAGGACTAGTTCAAACAGACTAAAGCAATGTTAAGAACACCAAAACATCCTTGTGAAGAGTCAGTGAACCACATCTTCTCCGATGACAGTGGTAGTTAAAAAAGTGAACTGGATATTAGGTGATGTGGGTTATATGTATCTATGCACACAAACCTGTGGATAACATACTCTTATATTATGCCATTATTTAAGCCCTTCATATACCTCTATTCATAATCATGTGTTCAGTTCTAATCTCTTATTGCTTAAAAAAAGTCTCAATGGAAATGGTGAAAAATATATTATAAAAGTCTATATAGAAGACGCTAAAAAGAAACATGACAGAGAGAAGAAATGAATACTACAGACAGTGAAGAGATGTATCAGATACTTCCAATTTTTGAAACAGACACTCATACCTCCTACTAACTTTCTGAAAAGGAACTGAAAATGCAGTTAATCGAGAAATTTGAAAGAAATTTATTTTAAAATCGGACTAATCCTATGCAGTTCACTACTACAATTCTAAAAAAAGTAGTTGAATTTATAGAAGATATGCAGCATTGGACTACTTAAGATTAAAAACAACAAACAAAGGAAAAAACAAAACAAAGTTTCAGAGCTTCAGACATGGGTATCATTTAGGACTGGAAAAAAATCTTTAAAATACGTTTTTAATTAAAAATTGTCTAGACAGGTTTTCTTATGCTTTCCTTTAAAGGATTTGGCTGCTTACAGAATACAAGAGCAGAGTGACAGGTTTCCCCTGGAGTGATGTCTGCTCTTTTTGACTGTGCTTCTCAACTGGGTAATTGGGAATTGACATAAAATTCTCTGTCATTAATGACAAAGAAAGATAGTGTATATTCTACCTGATTTTCTTGGAGACTAATATAAGCAACTAAGATCATGGGCAAACTTTTTTGTATTTGATTTTTACTCCCTGCTGTTTTCAGAATGAGAATAAATATACTGATCCTGCACTGGACAATACCCTGCCCATAAAAACTCTTCCCTCCTATGGGGCAGTACAAAAGAAGGACAACTCAGTTCCCACACAGCCCCATATACTGCACAGAAAAAATACATGTTCTCTAACGAATTTTCCATCAGTTTCAAAGATACCGGGAGAATGCAGATGCTAATTGATAGATTGCAATAAATTGCATATTTCATAGCCTTCTTAATTTAACAGCCATCTGACTTTTCCACTTTTTAAAAACTTTTTAAGAACAAGTTCTCATTTTCTTACAAAAAAAATGCAAGTGAAAATTAAAAAGAAAAATTATCTAGGCAATTCCAAAAGAAAAAAAAAGTCATATATTTATATTAAAATTGCTATTAGTTGCTAGGTGACAACATTTTTACCTGTTCTGTCAGAGTATTTGCAAAATACTTACAGCAAGAACATGAATGTTTCAGGATCTCATCAATTCTATATCAGGTGAGTATATGCGAAAGGAAAGAAAATCATGCTTGAAGAAACAAACCTATGCTGAAAACACCAGCAAGAGCAAGCTAAATAATGTAGGAAGACCTATTAAAGTTAGAAATGCAGATGGAAGATTATGAAAAGAGATTAAAATGATTAGCATGTCATGCATCTTGTGGGAGAATAATCAAAGAGAAAGATAAAAATGCTAGATAATCATACTGCCCACAGACAAAGTGCTCTGGTTGAGTTTGCAGTGTGAGATGGGAGCAAAAGAATACAATTTCATGTTTCACACATAACTGAATTGTCATGGATTTGGATGCAGTTTTCCAGTGCAGCAGCAGGTAAAATACAGGGCAGACTTGTAGGAACTGCATCACCTGAAACAAAAAATTCTTTAAAAGAGCAGAGAAATGGTACCATGGATACTGAGATGGATTTATGCAAATAATTAAAATCATTATATATACCTTGATTAAGGGATTACTGAAATGAGACACCAGTGAAATGTCAACATATTAAAGCAGAGAGATGTACAGAAATGAAAATTTCACAAAATTGTAGTCCTCCAGAAGATTTTCTCCACTCTGAAAGCAAAAGTAAATAATTTTGACATGTAAAGATCAACTAAAATGCTCATTTTTTAAATTAATGTACATCAAAATTAAATATGAAATGAAAATTATAACAACTGAATCCAGTGCAATCCTTAATCATGGTAGGGACCAAAAGGCACAACAGCCCTGACCTGCCAGGAGGCTCTGTGTGAGCCGGAGCTTCGAGCACGCGCTGGCAGCTCACTTGTGGTACCTGCTTGCAGAGAAGAAAACACCAGCAGGATGACAGTTCCCTGTAGCCTTAAAAATATAGACACTAGAAATTGAATAATCCCCTTTGAAATAGTTTAGGACAATTCTGGTAGTATACTTCACCTATCAGTATGAGTTGTATACTTGGTGGCTACAGGAAAATGTTGAATTATCTTGGCTCTCAAAGTGAGCACAAATCAGACAAATCATAAGCCAGGTATTAAGTCTCATTTAAAATAGTACAGTACATTAGTGCCTTATTGCTTTCTTAATCACCTTTGTTCCGTACAGAGCATCTTTCTTAGTCATTCTTTTCCCCTGTAGATAAGAACCCCCATATAATTATGCTGCTTTAACATTATACTATTTTGGATTAAGGAAGCTCCTCCTCTGTTCTTTGACAATTGTTCTACTCTGTACAAGAAATCAGTTACTTTTTCCCAACAACAGAGCTGACGTCCATTGTGATAGCAAAAACATTGTTCAATTGGGTAAATGGTGATCATTTTCAGAAATCACTCTGTATGATTATCTACCTTTTTTGACACCATGGTTTTAATGAATTTGCCTCCATATATGGTGTCTGAGAACTCCTCACTAGGCTTTAAGCCTAATTCCTAGCAATATAGCGGGCAACAGGAGAGGTGCCTAAGGACTGGAGGAAAGCAAATGTCACTCCAGTCTACAAGAAGGGCAAGAAGGAGGACCCGGGTAACTATAGACCGGTCAGCCTCACTTCCATCCCTGGAAAGGTGATGGAACAACTTGTTCTTGGCACTATCTCTAGGCATATCAAGGATGAGGGGGTCATTAAGAGCAGTCAACATGGTTTTACCAAGGGTAAGTCATGTTTGACCAATCTTAGATCCTTCTATGAGGAAATAACTAGGTGGATAGATGATGGTAGAGCGGTGGATGTGGTTTATCTCGATTTCAGTAAAGCATTTGACACTGTCTCCCACAGCATCCTCGTAGATAAGCTGATAAAGTATGGGTTTGGTGATCAGGTAGTGAGGTGGGTCAAGAAGTGGTTAAAGGGAAGAAGTCAGAGAGTTGTAGTCAATGGGACAGAAT
>VZRW01007066.1:0-37318 GCA_013398125.1 Aegotheles bennettii | reverse complement strand
CACCCCAGGATGCCATTGGCCTTCTTGGCCACAAGGGCACGTTGCTGGCTCATGGCCATCCTTCTGTCCACCAGGACCCCCAGGTCCCTTTCTCCTACACTGCTCTCCAGCAGGTCAGCCCCCAGCCTGTACTGGTGCATGGTGTTGTTCTTTCCCAGATTCAAGACTCAAGACTGATCCTTATGAACATTAGCATAACAGTAATAACTCTTTTTAATACAGTGTATTATAATTTTAATTTAAAAATTAATCTATATCTAGACATGTACTAAATCTCTGAAGCAGTAGTTAGCAATGTGTGAAGAGTAAATTGTATAGCTCAGCTGGACATTTTCCTGCTTTATTGAAATACTGTGAAGTAGAGAGATACACAGAGTAAATGTGAAACACAGTAGTGGGGAAAAAAGAGCTCTCACAGCCTTATTGATTCCCCATTTTTTCTGATCCTTTTATTATCCACTGTTGAGCAGACTAGTCAAAGCTGCTTAAAATTGTGGCAGGCTCCATAATACTATAGATTCCTAACATTTATACTACAACAGCAAAACCATTTTGCTTCTCCCTCCCTGTACGATCTGCTTTTCCCATTCTTCATTCCTAAAACCACAATTGCTAGCATCATATCTTCAGTATTCTGCACTACAGAAATGAAGCTGATTCCAGCTGGGATATATGGGGGCATTAATGAATAATACAGTATTTCCCTCTCTTGGGTTCAGCTTAGATCTACCAAGTCCAGAAAACAAACTCTAATGGCTCTAATAAACACTGCATCCAGTTTGGTTTTTTCAGGAAGGAGAAGAGGTAGGGAAAGAAGTTAGTTGCAGCAGGAGGGACAATAAGGCAGTACTGTCAGAGCAAGCCCAGGGCTCCCAGGTACTGCATTGTGACAGCATTGCAGGATTATCTTGGTAGGAGGCTAAATGGATCAAAACTGGTTTCTCACAGATTTTGCTTTCTGAGACCCAAATTAATCTATCTGCCCTTCAACACAGCCCTTGCCATCATAACTGTGTACAAAAAAGCGTCACTTTTTTCGTTGTCTGAGACATAAATAGCTACTTAGGGGTCAACTCTATCTCTGTCAGATTTAGCATGATATTTAGAGGTCTCTCAAAGCCCTCCCACATCCAAGCACAAGCAATCTGTGAGGCTGAGTTTGCTCAGACCTGGACTATGGAGTGAAAATTATGATAAATCTTCCTACATCTTTTTATTTGTCTGGAAATCTGAGAGAAAATACAGATTACAATGAGAAACTGATTTTGTTTTTTCCTGTACCTCATTGAGAGAATTGCCTTTTAAACTCTAGTCAGTTAAACGCAGATAAAAAACACTGAAATAACTGAGATGATGTTGAGTGTTAAAACTGGTATGCAAAACCTTTATTCATGCCACTGATGCCTAAGTTGTAAATAACTGACCTTGAGGAAGGCAGTGTGATGAAGAGAAGGTGGATTTTGAGAGAAAACACACTCAAACTCATTATTTCTGTAAAAGCCAAGCACTTTTGATGGTGGAACCGCAAAGATTTCACTAGTTAGGCCTTTGATACATTTCTGTACAGTATATTTGTTCAATAGAAATCTCTTAGTTCAATAGAAATCTCTTAGACCTTAAGTTGATTTGATGGAGGGAATTTTTACCTTCAGAAAACTTGCTTAATGCAATAGGTCTGTATCCTGACGGTGCTGCATGGCTCTCACTATTTATGGACTTTCTGTGTACAATTCAAACATTCTTGTTTGCATGAAAACTTATTAGGAAAACCGCTTATCTCTGAATAGCCTGTGTGTATATAACCTCCAAACTAGAGATATTGGACGACACACTCCCATTCAGCTGTCAAATTCTCCTGGCTGCTTATACTCTTATTAAGCTGGAGGTTACCACCACAAAAGGCAACTTTCCCAAGAAAGCAGTACAGGGGAAATTCTATCTGTAACTGCTCAGCAGTGGTAATTTGCGACCAAGGAGTGACCTGGAATGGAGGGCAAGAAGGCCCAACTACTAGAAGGGCTGGAAGCAGGAATGTTAGAGACAGAACTACTCTTTGCAAAGGAGTGAAGTCTCCTTGGTGATAAGAAACAGCCTCAGCGTTGTCTTCTATACCATTCTGGAATGGGAGCTCACAGGGACCCAAACTCAGGGGCCACCTTGGAGCAGCAGAACTGGGCTGGGGGATGGACCCAGGGCCCAGCTGAGATGACCCATAAAACCACTCTGGGGATTGGTGCTGCTGCAAGTGTATACAAGGAATCTACTTCTGACACGTCTTTGTAGATTCCATGTAAAACTGTGTATTGCTCTAAGACTCTGCCTAGTGCATATTCATTAAATTCATTAAGAGAGACCTTCCAGTAGACTTCCAGTACCTGAAAGGCACCTGCAGGAAATCTGGAGAGGGACTTTTTGCAAGGGCATGTAGTGGTAGGACAAGGGGTAATGGTTTCAAACTAAAGGAATGTAGATTTAGACTGGATATTAGTAAGAAATTCTTTATTGTGAGGGTGGTGAGACACTGGCACAGGTTGCCCAGAGAATCTGTGGATGCCCTCTCCCTGCAGTGTTCAAGCCCAGGTTGGACGAGTCTTGGAGCAACATGGTCTAGTGGAAGGTGTCCCTGCCCTTGGCAGAGGGTTAGAACTAGATGTTCTCTAAGATTCCTTCCAACCCAAACCATTCTATTATTTCTATAATTATTTTATTTAACTTCAAGCACAAATATGTGCTTAATTTGCCTCAAGGTGTACCATAAAAATTCCCCAGAGCAGGGATCAACTTCACCCACTTCAGGGAAAATTTTAAAAATTACAGAATAAGTCAGGGAGGTTTGAGCTACAGCTATTGGGAAGGCTTAGGAAGAGGCTAGAAAATTGAACATACCTGAGAAGAGATGATAGGAGAGGATGTCAGCCTGTAAACTTACATCACTTTGACTATCACTTATATTGGGCTGCAGAAAGCAATAGTGAAGAAGCTCATGCAGCCTGTTTTGCACTAAAGCAGGTTGTGAGTAACTTACTGTCATCTGCAGCTGAAATGTGGGGCAGTGACCATCTGCTCAGGGGCAGCAGGAAAGACATAGGGAACACTTTTATCTCAGGTCATTACAGCTATTTCTCTGTGGTGACTGTGCATTTTAATTGTTCTTTGACAAACAGCAATTAATATGCTGAAAAGCTTGACAGACACCTAGAGATCTAGTATTTTTCTTATCTATCTGAAGGAAAGGATGGAATGATGATTCCATTGAAATCTCCCAGACAAGATGGAAAGGCAAAGGTGAAAAAGAGGGAATTTAAAAAGGCACCAGGGAATTTTAAAAGGTGCCATAGATTTGAACCTCTGAAAGGTGAGAAGGAAAGGTTGTACAAAAAGAAAAGAAACTACAGATGGGCTTTACTAAACAAAAAGACGACAAACAGAGGTCAGGAAAGATGGTTGTGCACATGATCCAGGAGCTGCCACCAAAAAGCTCTTAAACCCTACCCAAATGATGCTCCTAATCAGTATGGCAGCAGTGAAAGGAAGATAAATGTGTGCAGGCTTGTCTTTGTACAGACCTCTTTCTCAGACAAAGCAAGGGGTGGTGGTGTTTTCAAAACCTTCCTCTCTGTGCGTGGACACTTTGATGTCCCTAATGTCAGCAAAGCCTCCAGATTGCAACACAAAGATTTGTAATTCCAGTTTAAGTTTTGCTAGAATGAGGCTTGGATGGAGATGGTCACAAGGAATGAACTGTGCTGTGTTTCCTGCCTGGTTTGTCATGGTAAAGAGCAGATTTCAAGTCCTGGATTTTTTACTTCTGAGGATATTAGTATTACTGTGCACAAATTCCCAGGTCAGGAAAGAGAAACCCAACACTTAAGCACTTACACTCTGTGCTCTGTTCCCTGTCACTTCCCATTATGTGTCCTATTTGTCACACCTGCCCACAGGTCTGCATTTTCTTTAGGGATGATTTTACAGTAAGCCTCACAATACTTTAAAAATATTATTACAGAAAAATTGCTAGGAGGAAAATAATTATGCAGCTAAAAAGCAGCTTATTTGCACAAGAGTATGGTAATGCTTTAACTGCCAGCATTAACTATGCAGGACTTATTTATTTATTTATTTATTTTATGTAGTGATAGATTTTATTTTCATCCTCTAGTGTTTGAGCAGCAACTGTTTTAATTCTGATTTCTCACAAGTGAAACACCCTAGTGTTATTTATGTAGTTTTCAAAGCCATTAACAATATGATTAAATTTATTTGGGCTACTGATGGAATAAGATAAAATTAACACTAATGTTATCAAGGTCTTTTCCTTTATATATGCCTTTTTTAATTGGGCCAGGCCACAGTTTTTATTTCTTTAAATTTCTGTATCGGTCATACAGGTTAAGACACATAGGTAAAAAAGAAAACAGCTGCCTATACCATATTCTACATATTCAGTCGCAGGAAGAGAATTTGGGTTTCCTGCTGCTTTCTCTAGGGTCGTAACAAATTTCGATAACAGGGATGGCTTCCCAGTCACTGCAAATATATGGGCCTGTAATGCGTGGCATTTAGGTGTAAAACTTACTTTTGCCTTATGGAATTGCACTTAGGTTAGACCCTTCAAGATCTGAGTGGTGTGAAATGCTACAGTTACATTCACAAGGCAGGAGTTAAAACAGAACTAATTAACAACAAAGGAACAAAAATAAAACCTAGCCCTGGATACTAGCTTCTATTTTAGAAAAAAACAACTATGATGAATAAATCGATACAAAATTATTACTGATTTAGTTTCCCTAAACAGTGACTGCCTTAAACAACCCATCTACACAGTACTTTAAGGTCAGCAGTATTTCAACTCCCTTTCCTCCTAGCTTGTGACACGACATCAAATTCAACTCTACACTGCTGGAAGCCCAAGCAATTTTTTGGACTTATCTGGGTATCACACTAGTGTTGCACAGCAAAAATTCCTTTAATATCCCGAGACACCTCCAGTCTTCTTTTTTTCCCTCTCATGTTTAACTGCACTGAATAAATCTGGATATTATAATTAAAATCCTGTATCGCAGTTTGCCTTTGAGCTATCCAAAATTGTGAATGACCAAAAAGTACCAGGGCATAGAGTGCCACCATAGAAGAACTAACCTGTGAGACATTGAGGCATAATTTCTTACAAGAAGGGCGTTATGGAATAAATTGCTTGGGGTGCTCAGGCAGTGAGGCAAACAAGTATCATAAATCAGCTCTGAAATATAAACTGGGCAATTGAAAGTGGGAGCAATGATGGGGTTTGGTCTCACCGGATAGGTATGTCATTTAAGCCTGTGATAAATAAATGTGCTGATCTGAAAGTGCACAACAGCAACTGAGGTAGCAGAGGGAAAATGTGAGGTTAGCAAGAGGAGGAGGAAATAACAGTCCTTCTCTCACTGTATTGCACCCAGCTGTGAAACAATCCTGTTTAAATACCGCCAGCATCCAGCACTGCAGTCTCCAGATGAAGATAACCTGATTTTATATGCTTCTTTTGCAGCGGCAGTTTTATATTTCCTTGCTCAGTTCTCATCTTACTGGGAATTCAAACTCAAAGGGAAGGTTGGGGAACTTTTTTGTTTGTTTTGTACTTTTCTTTTTCCTCTTTTTTTTTTTTTACTAAGTTTGAAGGACATCAGCTCTTGCCCTTTCAGCTCAGTAATTGAATCCCAGAGTATGGTACATTACCTTTCTGACTGCACAGATAGACCATTTGGTCATGGTCAGATATAGTTGTCACCTCAACAATTCAGCATCTTCTCAGATGAGTAATGAGTGGGTGTTAAGAAGTCAGACTTTTTACTACCTGTGGAGCTCACTCCAAATCCTCAGTAAGGAGCCATTCAGGGAAAGGCATGGGCACAGAGAGCAAATAAACTATCACTGAGAAACTATTTGAAGTGTGTTCAAACATTTGAGTTGAGTTCAAAATGATAAGAGGGATGTATGGATATAGAAAGGACATGACAATATTTTTATGACAATATAAAGAAATAAGCTGTTATATGAAATAACATGGATATACAGCATCTCCCTTAATTTCTCCAAATCCTAACAAAGCTCTTGCATCATTAGAAGAACTTTTTTTCAAATACATGTCAGACCAACTCAAGTATTTCAACATATTTTCCTTATCTGGAACCAATGACAGTTTATTCTCAGTTGATACCCTTTCACCTGTCCTTTATAAAGGGAACTGAAGTAAAAATTATTTTAAGTTCTTTCTACTTATATAGCAATTTACCATACTAGCTCCAAAATGTCACTTGCAACATAGCAAGAACATTTTTCAGTCTTTCTAGCTCTAGACTTTAAATGTTCCCAAAGTCTGCTTGAATCATTTGTTTGGATTTGTTCCTTTCAAAATGTAACCTGCTTTGAATATGACTGTTTCAGACTTAAACTCTAGGGGAGCTTAAAATACAAAAAGCTGTATTCAAGCTGTACCCAGGGTTTAGTTCTTGATCACAGTCACTGAAAACAAGAAAAGATACCAAGGAGGAAAACACAGGTCCTGTTGCGTTAGCAATGGTGGCTCATTCTTTTTACCCTTGCACGACCTGAAAGCCTGTTGCTGCTTGCACCTTTTCCTGCCCAAACCTCTTTTCCTACTTTTTTTGTCCATCAGCCAGGCAACTCAATCACACAGCACTCATTTCTAAATATGGCTGAGAATGGGCTGCTTCATTCTCTCCATCACTCAAAAGTTCCTATCTTCAGCTTTCCCTGGAGCTTTTGCAGAGGCACATCCCCATTACTTAATAGTAATGCATGAGAGGTTTCCTCATAGTTCACTGTCCTTTTAAGGGTGTCACCATATCACTGTCCTTTTAAGTGTGTCACCATATAACACTTTTATCATGAGAAATACAGAACATACACCTTAACTTACCATGTTCATAAACCTCTTCCTGGAGTTGACATATTAATAAAAGAGAATTGTCATTAAAAGTGATATTCTAAATTACCTTCTCTTCCCCCCGCCCATGCACTCATACAATTATTGTCAGTTTGGAGGAGGGGCAGGGTTGCTGTCATGTAGGAATTTGATGTTAATAATTGTGATAAACAGCCTTACAGTGATGTCACAGAATGTGAAATCTTCATGTCTGCTTTCCCCACCTCCTCCTTCGCCGTCCTCATGGTGCTAAGGGCTGGCTGCTAGACGAAGTGTAGCAGTAAGGTATCAGAGTTTCTGGGAATTAGAAGTTTCATCTTCATTTAGCTTTGGGATGTGAGATAAAACGGTGATAACTGAGTCTTACCCAGGAGGACCATGCTGCACAGTGCACACAGCCTGGCAAAGGCATTTTTTGATAACCACTGAGTTACATCATAGATGCATAAGAGGAAATAAGCACTCACAGCTCAAGGGCTAAAGAAACAAGTTACGAATTGTTATAATTATTTGTTGTGACAGTCGGCAGAGAACAGCTTAAACACAGGAAGCATTTATGGTGCTGGGAAGAAGGCACGCAGGCTGGAGCATGCACTGTTCACTGAACACTCCACCAGCTAGGCGGGAGGATGAACAGACTTTGCACGGCCAGACAGAAGAGATTGCTTTTTCTTCCTCTGAGATGAAAAGCTGCTGCACAGCCAGATGCTTTTTCCCTGATCCCACAAACTTCATGTCCCTTTCTGCCCTGTGCACAACACCAGGCACAGAGCCCCTCTCCCTGCCCTTCTTCCACTGTTTAGGTCAAGACGTTCATGGAAGAACTGAAAAATGTGGAACTAATCTCAACTTAACTCTGTCTCATTTCCTTTCTGTCCTGAAGGTATTGATACTACCAACACAACTTCTTTCTCCTCTACACGTGCTAAAAAAGCCGAATCAAATCCAGAGTCACACAGAATCACAGAATTCTAGGGTTGGAAGGGACCTCGAAGGATCATCTAGTCCAACCCCCCTGCCAGAGCAGGGTCACCTAGAGTACATCATACAGGAATGCATCCAGGCGGGTTTTGAGTCATCTACATTGAAGATGCTGGAGCAGTTTTGGGGCAGGGATTCCCAGTTGCATACAGGTGACAAATTCAGCTACCAGAGCAGACTGTGAATGAGGACCTTCTTTTTGCAGGAAGCCTTTTTTTTCAAAATAGTAACTTTAAAAGAAAAAAAGATCTTTTTCCACTGCCAACTGATCAGTTTTTAAAGCTGGAACTTCTTGTAGACTACAATCAGTTTCAATAAATTTTGGAAATACACTATTTCAAGCTTTCTAAATTAATCCCTTCTTGAAAGCAGTATTTTTAAATGAAATTAAACTTAAGTTCTTATGTTTTCATGATACCAATTTATTCTTCCTTGGATTTCTGGTTGAAAACTATTTGTGATATTTCATCTTTTTACTTCTATTTCAGACAGGGTAAACATCATCATTTTAATTATTCTTTGTTCAAAATGTTGGAAAAATTATTTCCTTTCCTGATTTCCTGAAGAAGTCCTCCAGGACTTCTTGTAGGGCAACTGCAAAGGAAATATTCATTTTACAGATTGTCCAGACTAGACCATGCTCATAATTAACAGCAGTGAACTTCATTAGGCAATGAGGTGACTCTAAGTAATATCTCACCCTGGTTAACACCACAAGTGGAAGAATGAATTGCCTCTGAATCCAGAGTTGTTTGAGATACCATAGAGTACAACAAAATGAATGAAATCTAAATCTGCAGGTTTTGATTTGCTGCAGTTTTTGTCACTTTTGTTTCAGATAAACAGAAAATTTTTTTATGAGTCAATTTTTTTACATACCTTATAGAAACATGTTTGTATAGCTACTTTCTGTGATATATGTATCTACACTATGCATACAACAAATACTTTTCAGTCCCTTAAATGACACCACTGTGGAGCATGCAGAGGTCTATATTTTTGTGGTGGATTGGCAGTAGGACTGATTGTACATAATTAACAGAGCAATTATACTGCTACCTGCTTAGAGATTTTTACACTCGCAATGCAGAACATGAGTCCATATAGAGCACCACAAAGCCTGGAACAAGGAAAGCAATTTGGGTTTGTTAAAGAAAGAATGGCAGTTATTTATGTTGACAGAGATATAGGAGTTGCTAACGTGCTTGTGGGATCATGGAGGACTGCTTTGTTTGAACAGTGCATTTCAAGGTGAGGGCAAATTTAAACAGCATAACTTCACAAAAACAGCAGCCGAGCCTAATGGTATGACATGCTCTGATTTGCTGCTGGGGTGGGATGGTGTCCCCTACCTTATATTATGTACATCTTTTTTTTCTTTTTTGTTCTTTGCAAGTTTTATTTTCTACAGCTGTAGATACTGGGAAAACAAAGTTCCCCAAATTACTGCATGACTGTTTGGATTGCTTTGGTATTTGTTTTATAACAGGACTGATGAAAATTTCAAGCTAAACAGCAAGATCCCTGCCTGAGAAGGCATGTGAACATAAACTAATAATAATAACGATAATTACATCCATCTGGAATTCAAATTCCCTTCTGAGCTCCATCAGTGCTGTTCATTAAGTGATGTGGAGTTACAGCTTTTAACTTCTTCAGTTAGGCAGCAAATGCCAGCACAACCTCAGGAGGATATGTGGTTATTATTACCTCTTGAGAACAATAGTTTCTCACAATATTTCTGAAATATGCATGTTTGCAAAAGACTTAAAGCTTTTAATTTCTCTTAGTCTTAAGACCTAATCTCCTTTAAAATACCTGAGTCTTCAAATTCCCTGTATAGCTCCATCACGCAAAACTAAATATTAAGAATGCAAAATAATCTTAATTAGCTAGTATGCTAATCTTCTCATAGCTCTTTGTAATGACTGGAAAACTCTCATGTTTGAAAAAAGGAGCTACATGTGTATTATTCCCCTAATGCAGCAAGGAAAGCTGTGTGAAAGGAAATACGAACTCTTAAGACAGAAGCAGTTACATATTAATTTGGTCTTTTTTCCCAAGCCAATGAAACTGTTTAGTTTCTGTAAACACATGGCAAATGTATGAGTGGACTTCTGTAGAAAAACTCCAGATTTCCTGGTGAAAAAGATGCTGCTAGCATTTCCCCATGCTCAGCAAGATGAGTAGATGGACAGTCTTCCAAAGCCTCCCATTACTAATTTTCCATTAACCCTTCATGTGCAGAGAACGAGTGTGGGGGATAAAGATGTGACACAATCTACATTATCTAGAGCTTTCTTAGATGCCATTTGAGCTGCCATTGAATAGAAAAAATTAATTTGGTAAACACAATTTTCAGAACCATTTGTCTGTGTTGACATGATCATTTTCTTATTATTTGTTGCGTTGTTTCTTTTTTCTTTTATGTATTGGTTGTTCTGATTAATTTAGGTAATTACAGTTTAGTTAAAATGTATAATTGTATTTCAAGGCATAAAAATCACGTAAAAAAATCAACACATTGTTGGCTGCAATCCAGTCCACTTTGGTCTCTAAGAACTGATGAGGAAAAATGAGGCTACGGTACTAAATCCTGAGCAGAACTGAAAGCAATAATGACAATTCTATGAACAATGCACTTTTAATTGGATGGAAATTTGAAAAAAATGTGAGGCAGACACCAGGTAATTTTCTCTTCATATTTTTTTGTAAAGCTGAAAAATTTTTACTAGTTTCAAACATTTTATAACACTTATTGTTTTCTAAAAGGAAAGAAATCTCCAACACTGCAGTCATTTTGCTTAAAATGTTGAAATCCTTGGATGTGTGAAATATTCTGATGTGTCTAAATTTTGCAGCAATACACATGCTTACTGTGTTAGTTTTAGACATATTAGACACTTGGGTCTAATAATAATGCATACTGTAATACTAAAGTTCCGAACTGCAAGAGCAGACACAGAGGCAAAAAACAGGTCACTTCACACAAATCTACTTGCTAGGTATAGCCTCACTTTTAGCCATAAACCCTGGTACTTCAAACTACCATATAGATACAGACACCATGATGGCTGCTCCACAGTGAATCTCTATTGAGCACCATCAGGGTTACTGTTCTTGTATTTCTGACACACGTTGGGTGAAAGAATAGGGACACAATGAGCCTGGGCAATGTGTTGGGTGACAAGCTGGGAGCTGGAGAGATGGGGACTCACCAAGCAGCTGCAAAGAAAGATCATAATTACAGCTCCTCTGAAAGCATATACGTCTGAAATGGCCCCAGATCCCACATCAATATTTCTGGCTGCATTTGTCATATAAACAGTAACTGCTCTTTTGTAGGGAAACAGTGCAACATGCAACAAGACCGCTGATGTTGGGTTTTGCTCCCTTTCAGTTTGCACACACAAAAACAGTTAGGGAAAAGATTAACTCCTTAATCCCCACATATAGCCTACTTTTCTTCAATATAAAAAAAAATTCACATAAATCATTCAAAGGTTAAATAAACATCTTACTGCAGTAAAGATAAGGTTTAAGAAAGAGAAGTTTGGAGAGTTAGCAGACAGAAAATTTTCACTAGTACTAGGGGATAACTGATCTAGGAGAGAAATGCATAACAAGAATCAATGGTTAAACTGAAGCCAGACTCAAATTCAGATGAGATATTAGGCACGCATTTACAACACTAGGTTCACTTTCTGCCTCCAGATCAATACAAGTTGCTTTTCTGGAGGATAAGCTTCATACAAACACAAGTTAATGGTTGAGTAGAGGGCATATTATGAGAAATTCAGTGCCCAGATAAGATGAACTAAAGGTCCATTCTGACCTTCTAAGTCTATTACTTTTAATATCAAAGATATCATGTAAATATTGAATATTCAGCACCATCCATTTTGAAAGAAGGTGATCTTGTTTCCATAGCAACTTGCAGGCAAGCCAGTAGTTGGCCATCACTTTTTTCTGGGTTGCTATATATCAGTCCCCTAAATACAATAAATGTGGCCCTATTGTAGTTCCAGTAATTTTACACACTACTTAATTTAAAAAATAATAATTTATATTTAAGTCAAACATAACATAAACCAAATAAAATCTTCTGTTTGCATAAAGTATAAGACACCTATGCATTTTCATGTGTTTCTTGGGATGATTAGTTTCTCTTTGTGATTCATAAATTCCAGCAGATGCAGCAAAAAGTTACATAAAAAGCTTTTTAGGGTAATTATGTCTTCAGCTGGAAATTTTGACAATTGTGATCTCTCTCTTTGATCGCTACTATTAATATCTCTTAGCAGATGTGGCTTGCTGAGAGTTAACTAACTGATAGAAAAAAACTTCAGTGTTGCAAGAGTTTTCACCTCTTTATTTCAGTTTAAGTGACAAGGCTGCATTGAGCAGGATCATTACCTTGCCAGTTAAAAGAAGACTCAACAGACAGTGGTAAAATGTGACTATGACTAGCAAAAAGCTGGGATTTTTGTCTTTTAGCTAGTATTTAGGAGTTTATTTATAGTGTACAGGTATTTGTGCTAACATACTGCCTGCAGTTTCAGTGCATTTCAACATCTTATTACTTTAGGAGTGGAAGAGGTGCGAGGTAACAGTCTTAACATTAGATTGTTGGTGAGCTAAAGAAACGGTACAGGGAATAAAAATACAGAATTAAAATTTCTGTACTGATAGACAGGGAAATGACAGAGGGAAAGATTCAGCCCATCCAGTTGCATGTCAAAAACTGCAGTGTTATAAATCCAACAGCCACAGCTGTGTGGAGCACCTACTGAGATAAGCAAGTTGTGCCCTTTGGTTGTCTCATACTCTCTTCACTGACCATACAGGAAGCCTAGGATGTCAGGTTTCTTAGGCAATTCAAAATTAGGTGGTATCAGTCCATGGGACTCGCTCAGTAGCAAACAATCAGTCCCTGGCTAAAGTGAGAAACTTGCCCACACACCATTTTGCTACAAACTGTGGCCTGGACTAAGCTGCTGTCAGAAATCCTTCCTTCTTTGGTTTTCAACTCTGTTCCTTGTCCAACCTGTAATTCTTTTTAGAACTTTACCACCTCTTCTGATGTAAGATTTTTTAGAGCATTGTGTCCTTCAGGAAGCTACTTAGATTTTGGGTCACTTCATTGAGAAAAAGTATTGTAGGAAACTTTCTTTAAGGGGATTACATTGTAAAAGTGTCAACACTTAATAAAATGCAGCACAGTATTTCTTGTTAAAGAACAAATTAGACTTTTATTTGCCCTTTCTGTACATAAATTAAAACAAACCTATTATGGCCTTCAAACATTGAGTCTAGCAGATGAGTACTACTTCTGATTAAATGCTATCCGTGTGCAGCAGTTACCTATCACATGAAATATGCTGTGCTCTGTGTGTTTCAAATATTCCTCTTGATGATTAGAACGTTTCCTACTTAACTAGAACACTCTGTCCTCTTCCTCTGACCATCCTAGTGACTGAGTCTCTGTGAAGATAACCTTCCAATGAATGCTGTACTCTTGTCTATAACTCTGCACCTCTGTTTCATCCTTTCTTGCAGACAAGGAAAGAATAAACTTATATTTCCTACTGTCCAGAGTCCACTTTGAAACAATCAAACCCTGAGGAAGAAAACCACTGCCTCATTCAAGCACATAGGCCTAAACACTCATAAGTACACTAAATGCATATAAATGGAGTATAGAATTGATATATTACTAGCATAACTGCTACGGTATGAGAATGGGTTAGATGCGACATGGCATATCCTTTTGCTAGCACAACACTATTACTTTTTTATGGCTGAAACATCAGCTTCTTAGTGGACGTTATGAACCATGAATACAGTTATTTATTTCCACATCCAGGGGAATTACAGATTCCAAATCTGTCCTCACAGTTGTTTTGTTGGTGGTTTTTTTTTAATAGCAGAGCATAAATCTGATACCAGAATTTCTATTTCATTACAAAACTGCTAAGCTTGTCATCATGACTTTCCTCCTTTACTACCTCCACTCCTAAAACTGGCAAAAAAAAAAATAAAGGAATTAGAAAAGAGAGATTTCAGGAGGGAGGAGTGGAGGGGAAATAGAGGCATTAGAGTATGTTTCCTACGATTAGGCAGCGATATGGCTGTTATCAGAGTCAGAACAAAGACAGGCCTTTATTATCAGACATATCCAAACCTGCTCCAGCTGGACCATGAGACAAGGCTAAATCCCATGTGGTGTGTGGATGAAGCACCTTTGTCTGAGGATGTCAGACTCAGCCATGTGCTGGGAGCCGCCAAGCATCGTCTAAATTCTGAGCTACACCAAAGTTTGGACAGTGTCCTGACTTCAGGATGAATCAGATTTACATCCTCATACCCCAAAATTTCTAACCAAAAATAAAAATAAAAAATGCAGTATTCATAATCTGGAAGTCTATGGAAATTATTTACATTTCTATTTCACTTTCTGATAGAAACCTTGTCATAAACAGCTATCGCTTGGTCACATTTGGGGGAGGAGGAGCATCTTTTCCTTATACAAAGACATTCCACAGGAAAGATTAATGCAACTTTGGGATGAGAAGCAATTACTTGCTGCCTGATAAACAGAACAAACAGCTAGGAGGGAGGTGTTATATGGCTAAGCATTATTAGACTTCCCACGGCGATGAAGCCCCCAGTGAATGTATGCTGACCAGGCAGCCAAGCAAGGAGGAAGGTCACTCTCTGTTGCACCTTGTATAGGTCATCTGCACTCCGCTGAATTTGCATCTTCTGCATCTCTGTATCTCTCTTAAGGTTTTATATCTTCTCATGTGGTATTTTTCCTTTTGGACCCTTAAGCTGCTAATTTTTACTGTCTCAACACTTCCACTTTGGTCTCTGTTTTTTATGTTTATTAACATGTGTATCCAGAGCTCACAAACCTCATCACACCTTCACAAATTTCTCAGTAAAAATGAGCCAAAAATCACATGGCTCAGCTGTACCAGTTCAGGCCTTGGACCACAGACAGCTGAACTGGTCAAATGTTGGTCCAGATTACACTCTGGCCATTTCAGTTGAAAATCTGTATGACCGTAGAACAGTCCTGATATTTATAAGTTTATTTTCCAAAATTATTTCCTTCAGTGAACCTCCTCTAGTGCTTCAGTTAAGGCAGCGGCTGGCCAGGACACAAGACGTTAGCTGAGCCTCAACTATTTTGAAAGCCTCTTCCACAGCCTGTCAGGTCTGCCTGTCCCATCTCTAATGTAAATACAGCAAAGTCCCCACTGTCCCACCGGCAGATGCCAGAAATTAAGGAAATGAAAAATCAAGGAAATTCCAGTCAGAAAAATCATTTGGTGAAGGATTATATAAAATGTAAATCCTCCAGGAGGTTTTCAACAAATACAGAATGGCTGATCTGTGCCTCACCTGCACAGGGTTGAGCCCAGTTCCTTAAGGACCCAAGCTATCTCCTCACAGCAGCAGCAGGGAAATCTCTGCCTTTATTTCTGTAATTGCTGCCTTGGTGCTGCTTAGCAATGCTTCCACTTTGGTAGGAGTGCAATCATTCTCATTAGATGTCAGAGAGAGACAGCGGAGTGCTTTTGTTTGGAGTGCAGCGTGCCGAAGGATGATTACGAGTCTGAGAGCTGGGGAGAGAGCTCCTGAAGTGAAGGGGTGCCCCCTTTGGAAATTCAGCGACTGGCAACTGACATGTTAGAACATCATTAAACACATACAAGAGCTCAGGAGCTTCTTGAAAAGTTTGTTGCTGTACACAAAATCAGGTAATCCAAGGAGGAATTGGAAGGAGTGCTTGCATGCTGCAATATGGGTTACTCAGCCTTATCTCGTATGAGAATGCTGGACTGAAAATGAAGGTGCCAATGATGACCTTCTAGGAACATTGGCCAATTAACCTCAGCAGCAGAGACTTTTAAATGTCATCCAAATCTCACTGACGGGGACACATCAAAAATATTTTGGGCTTCTTCACAAGCTAACTCTGCTTTACAGGCAGTGATTTCTTTCTCATGAGAGCAAAGGAAGAGTTCTGTCTTTATGCCTTGTTCAACAAGCAATTACTAATCAACTGTGAAATTTTATTGACAAGTCAGTGATGAGAATGAGATTCATGCACAGAGTTCAAGCCACGAGAGACAATTCAATTGTTTCATTTGGTCTTCTGTACATCTGGTGAATGTAGCAAAAGGTGAACTGTGAGTCTGGAAAGAGGAAAGATTACTTGCACGAGAAATTCAGATAACTACAATAGTGACTGCCTTTTTGGAGATGAAATAAGAGTAGGAAAGTACAGTATTTAGACAGATTTCCCATGTGGAGGAACTAAGAGCGACTGTGAAAAATGATTTGGACAAAAATATCTAGGAGAAAAGGCTAGGACGGGATATGTAAGAAAAACAGGACCTAGGTGTAGGAGAGGCTAAGAAGAGACTGGAACTAACAGAAGAGGCTGCAGCCATCAGAGAATATACCTTGTGATACTGGACCTCGTGTATTTTTGCCCCACTGGTAAATACACCTCTAGCCCTTGAAGAAGTGTGTAATCTTACCTCTTACACTGCAGTCTTTGACGAGGAAGCTGTGGTGGCCACAACACTGCCATAAGCTGCCAGTTTTGTTATTCCACCTCTGCATGACCACCAAAATTGCAACGCCAGGAATCTCCCACTTTTGTCCCTGAACCTTTTATAAAATCACTGTGTCTCCACCCTCAAATTAGAGAACAAGTGTGCTAATGTATTCATTTGCTTCATTGTGTATGATTACCTCCATGAAAGCAGTGGTTACTGTTAAAAACACAACAGCAAGAAGTCAAACAGAATCATTGTACCTTTAGAAGTCCTAGAGCAGAAAGCACTGTCCCCAGATTATGAAAGATTTTTTGACACATTTGTCACTTCTATTGTTTGGGATATTGTTTTGGTATCTACTTGCATAGCAAGTACTGTGGTATCTTCTTCCTAAGTGTTATTTTTATTGTTGTATTTTGTCATGATCTTACTTTCTCATTTAAATTTTAAAAAAAAGTGCAGTTAAGCAAGCTCTGTATCCAGGAAAGCAGTATAAGAAATATTAATGATTGGCTCCAATCTCTCCTTGTAACGGCAATTGTTGACAATACAGAACTGCCTAAATAAAAGGAGTAATAACCTTGCTTGAAAGAGCTCAGTAGCAGTTACTAGGACACAAAGCAAAATTATTCGTAGTTGAATTGGCCCTTACATAGAGCATTTTATTATTTAAGACACTAGAAGGAAGACTTTATTCTGCATGCACCTCTTCCCAGCAGAGTGCTGCCAGCCTGAACAGCCCATTCCCCCTTCCTCTAAGAGCGATGACAGGTTCATTTTTAATCCCAATGACTTTTCCCCTCTTACTAGCACAGAATAAAAGCTTTTTCCTTCCTCAAATAAATTAAACCTCATTCCATCTCCATCAAACATCTCCTCACCAACTCATGTATCGTTAACAAGACCCTCATCACAAAGAACAGTTTCAAACAACAACCCACAAAGCATCTTCCTCTACAGAAAGAAGCAAACCCTATCAATATATGTACCTAATGGAGACAAACGAGTGAGTCCAGGCCTGGCAGCAAGCAATCAGAGTGAGGACTAAGCAACAGAAGGTGAAGGATTTAGCACAGTTTACTCCAATCCAATTTCCTGAAGGATCTGCCAGAGCCCCACAGTCAGACAACATAGTGATGAGCAAGCTCCAGATGCAGAAAGCTGGGGTGGTATCATCGCCTCTTTCAATACTCTTACCACAGCTGAAACACATCTGCTCAGCATCCAAGCCCTTGCTCAGGTCCAGGGGTGCAACAGGGCATTTGGTAAAACCCTTTTTTCCACTCAGAGAAAACAACTGTGAGTTAAGCAACCCCAGGAAGGAGAAATAAAGAAAATAAAACCTGATGTTTTAAGGAGTTAGAGTGCTTTTGAGGACAGTCTGGAACCCCGCCTGAAGGCTTTGTCCTCAACATAAAAGTGGTCTAAAATCACTTCTACTTCTTAGAAACCTGTCTATATGGATGCAGCACAAGAAGCCTCTTTCTTTTTTTTACTACATATTTTCATATAAATTGTAGAAAATATTTTATCACAAAGCTAAAACTGGTGTTATTATCAAAAAGTACTAATGACATAAAATACAATACTGAGCTACATGAAGTACAAACTTTACAGGGTTACAGCATTACAGAATTACTCCCTACAAACTCATCTAGTCAAAGAACTAAAACACTCAAATATCTAACATAGAATTACCTAGTCCCTAATTCTCATAGAAATAATAAGGTACGTTAACTTGATTTAAAGATTTTACTTTTTTGTCATCAGAGAGAATAGACATAGTTCAGGCTGATGTCTGTGATAATCTGATGTTGTCATTCACAATTGAGATTCAAGTAATCTTAAAAGAGATAAGGTTCTTTATTATAAATGTGAAGCTGTAATTAACAGGAAGCTTCTGTTAAAGCAATGTTTCCCATAGCTTTTCATGTCACTTTTTTTGATGAATTACAAACATTTGAAAAATTACTTAGATAGCAGAGCTGTAGAATTTAGTCTAGCACATAAAAAAGCACGCCCAATTTTATATTTCAGGTTAGTTCAACTTTCAAGGTATTTCTTCAATCTGAGTCAACTTGCTTGCTTAAAATTGATTTTTTTTTTAAATAAAAATGTTATTTGCCTAAAAAAAAATAATTAAAAGAATACAAGTGTCATTTGCAAACAACACAAGATGGGAAGTATAGCCAACATGGTGAAGGAGTGGAATAATGTACAGAAGAACTATCTGACCTTGAAAACAAGAGTAATACCAAACATGTCATGGTCATGTTCATAGGGAACAGAAACAAGGATTTTTTGCCACAGACTATGGGCTTCCTGTCTATAAGTGACAATGAATGAGAAAGAGGTAGATGTATCAGTCAGTCATGAGATGACTGTGAGATATCAATGGGGTGCAAACATGAAAAAGACAATTGTAATTCTAAAATACATCAGGCAAGTATTTTCTATAGACACGGGGAGTTATTAATGCCATACCACGAGGCACTGGTAAAACTTCATTTCTTACGGTATATATAATCCTGGCCACTGATGCTGAAGAAAGATGAACTGAAACAAGCATAAGGCAGAAAAACAGATATTAACAATTTCGGAGAAAAATCAGCAGTTTTCTTTAACCTTGTAAAACCATAGCAACAAGGAGTAAAATGTAATTTCTTTATAAATACATCAATGAAGTAAAGACCAGGCAAGAAAGTAAAGTATTTAAGTTTAAGGATAATGATGGAAGAAAAAGATGAGCCTAAATTGATCATGAATAAGTGTAAAATGGAAATGAAAACAAGTGTTTTAAGCTATTTTAAAAAATTAAAATTGGCTTTGTTTAATACTTCACTAATGGGAGATTAGAGCTCATGATATATCAGTGTGAAAATGCCTGTCTTAGTTCTGTTACTAATTTATTTCTTTGTAAATCTCTATTAAAATGCTGCCACACTTTTGTTGGAGGCTACAAGAAGCTGTATAACAGCAGAAGGAAGGAGCAAGTAACTAGGAAATTCTAAGACTGAAATGTGCCATGACATTTGTAAATCTTTATTTTCTTCTAACAGCCACTATCTCTTTGTCTGCCCAGAGAGCTGCCTCCAAACAAGTCAACTCAATCTCTCTCTTGCTAGAAGTCCTGTACGAAGCCCTGCACACTGGTCTGGTTTCCAGCCTTAAGACAGCCATAGCAAACCAACCTTAGTCTATGATGCGGTTCCCTTCAAGCAGTCGATCTCCTCCCTGGTGCTGGCACTGGCAGTTATCTGTTCCAGATGGTGAGCTGCACAACTCGCAGAAAGCTATTCTTTTTGGGTTGGGTTGGACTGGTGTTTTTTTCTGGGTAAATTTTTCAGCTCCTACCTCTCCCCATTATAGGTCACACTGGGATCAGCAGAAACCGGGTGGAGGAAATCATGTCCAGGGTAGAGTAGGAAAGGCAAAACAAAACAAGCAGCTTTTTAGGTCAACTTAAACTGTGCGTTGCTACACCCAAATGATGCTGCAGTACTAATTTGTTTGCTGCCCCACTTCTACCTCCATAATAAATTTTCTTGCTGGTCTTTTAAAAGTAAATGAGATCAAATATCTGGAAAATTAAAAATACAACCTACAAACTTACTGCAGACCCTGGATTCACTTGGTACAAGAGTGAGTTCTTCAAAGCATTTGCAGGCTCTGTCTGGCTTTAGACTCCAGAAGAGCAAGGCGGGATAGGGATGATATTGGGAGAAATTTCCCCAGCTTGCTCCCTGCCATCAGCTGATGGATGACCATATCTCTTTCCTGCCTTTCCTAGGAACATTTAGTAAGCACTACTGCTCAGGAGTGACATCCTAGATGATTTAGGATTTTTAAATCTGCACAAGGTGGTGCCAGGACCCTTAGTTTTGATTACTGGAGCATTATTCCCAGAGGGTCAGAACTCAAACTCTAGACCCAAAACTTAAGAGTGAAGCTATTTCGAGGCACTATGCATAGCTTAAGCTGTTTGCATACACATAGTCAAACAGGTGTCCTTTTGTGGTTTTTGCTCACTCATGGTTCATAGACCCCCTTTGTCCTACCATTACTCCTTGGGGGGCTTCCTACTGATGTCCTCACTGACATCCTTGGAAGCTGAGGGTTTTGCACCACCATAGCAGGCATTAAACACTGGACTCCAGGGTGTCAGATGTTTGTCTTTTGGAAGCTGGCAATGCTCATTCATTGATTTAAGAGGTCTAAAGCTCAGACTTTGGCTTACAGGTCCCAGCTAAAGGGACAAATTAAAAAGTGATGAAGAAGTGGTTGTACTCTGGCAACGTTTCTTCTTCACAGCAAGCCAGCACAGCAGAGCCCCTCCAGGCACCAGCAGCAGAAAGCAGTCCCTTCCCAGAACCCGTGAACTGACACTGCAAAGCTTAATTTCTAGGCATAACTCTAGCTCTTTAGCTACACATAACCTTCAGCCAACAGCCAGCACAGTCCAGAAGTTACTCTACTTCCATCTAAAAATCACATCTGAATGGTTGTTTAATTATTTCAGCAAATTTCCTGTCATTCTTTGTCAAAGGACTATGCAGATCCCACTTAGTTTAGGTGATGAGTACGGAGATATTGTGGCTTCCTCTGACCAGCCTTAGAAATTCAGGCACAATTGTAAGGTTGTTTAGTAGATCAGTTTTAATCTTACAAGCAGATTCATTTACCTATTGTATTTATTTCCAAAGGAAAACTGGGAAAATATTTTCTCCTCAAGTAATGAAGACTTGGGATGGAACAAGATTATTGATAAATTAGGTTGAAGTTTTAAGTTGAAAAAAAAGGAAATCAAATAGGAGAAATTCACAGAATTCTATTTTAAAATTTTCAGAAATATTCTGGCTGCATTCAAAATATTTTACTTCCAAATTGTCTCAGTTTTATAAAATGTAGAAGACATTAAGTGATGTCACCCATCAGGTTAAACAAGACATATTAGGCCAATGCCAATTTATGGGATTTTTGGCCCTTTTATTTTTGCTTCAGGTAACAACCACTGGAAGATCATTATCCATCCATTCTACACCCTGGAAGGTTGACCTTGCTCAGTCCAGGATTAATCTGCCACTCCTTAAAGAGCAGATAGATGACTGGGTCATTGCATTATCTGCAATGACAGGACACAAGCTAGTGGAATTGTGGTTGTATTTGAGAGGACTGTGTGACATTTATGTGAAGACAGAACAACCAGGAGGGCAAAGCCCAGCCAAGTGGTAGGAACTAGAGCTACTACAAACTGTGCTGGAATGAAAAAAAATGTATAATTTTATTAGATGACACTTGCAGGAATTTTTTTACTGTTTTCTTTGCACTTGTAGACCTCAGATGTGGCTGGACAAATCCAGTCCAAAGTATTCCAGTGTTCACCGCAAGACCAAGCAACTGCAAACCTCATAGTGATCTTACATCCACTATAGTCAGGGAGTCTTCAAAGCTCAGCACTGCATACAGTTGATTCTTCCAGAGCAAATAAGCAGAATTATTTAATATCAACAGTTTTCTCATATTTATCTGTTTGTAAATCCATTTATCAGAGGACCTTATGCCAGAATTATCAAATGTCATATTTTCTTTCCCTCACTCCTCATCTATTGCTGCCTTGGCTTATTAGTGTCAGCAGATGTTGAGTATGAGAAGGAATGAGATGCTAGTACTCCAGTCCTGCTGTCTAAACAGACAGACCTGAGGCAAGACACCCAAGAAAGCAAGCCACAGGTACCTAGGTCAAGAATGCCCAGTTGTGGATGCAAATACTTTCATTCTGAGATTTATGATACATCATGATCAATACCACTATAACTTTGACTCCTTTTGAAGATAGCAGCCCGCTGAATGGTTCTGGTGGTTCTACAAATTAATTTTTGATCTAGTTGCACTACCTGCAATGCAGTATTTTAATTATATGTTCCTTTAGCCAGACAGCCTAGTAAAGGTCTCTGTGAAACAAGTCAGCAGTTTTCTTCAGGCTGGCTGAAATTCTAATGTATAAGTGACCTAGTTGCATAAAACTAGTCTACAGCTTGAAAAGTGTGCAAAAGTGATACTTAATGATATGATTGCCACATTACCTGTCCAATTGAAGAAGCCACAAGAGGCAGATAGTTTTCAAGTCACTATTAATGGAAGTAAAAAAAGTTTTGATACATTGTATAACATAGGGCAAAATTCCTAACAACCATCTTTGCTTCTTCAAGGGCTTGAAGAGGACAGGTAGCAGATAAATTTACAGTCTTTCAAATTAATGATACCCTTCTCCAAGTTGATTTTCTTGGCCAAACATTTGTCAAGTTCCAAAAAGCCCAAACTGTGATTTGGCCTTTGTATTGCATGGTCACTTTAGTCTTCTTTCAAACTAACTCATCTTAGATTTCATGTTTTCTTTTCACAGCTCTCATAATCTCTTTTTGCCTAATTCAGCATTCACAGAATCACAGAATCACTGGAGTTGGAAGGGACCTCAGAGGTCATCTAGTCCAATCCCCTGCCATGGGCAGGGACATCTCCCAGTAGACCAGGTTACTCAGGACCCCAGCCAACTTGGACTTGAAGGTCTCCAGGGATGGGAAATCCACCACCTGTCTGGGCAGCCTATTCCAGTGTTTTACCACCCTCATTCTCTACTATTTTCTCACTGTGAATAAACTATTTAAAAAAAAACCCCATGATTCAGCCTTTGCAATTTGGGAGAAATTCCTTTCTGTACATGCATGTGTTTCAGGAAATATTTTAGGGGGGTTTTTCTTTATGAGTTAGATCTGAAACCATTAATTTTTGCTATTTGTACCTACTTTAATACTCATTAGGCAGCATCAGCTGGCAAGCTCACAAAAGTCATGGCCAGCTAATTTTTCTCTTTTGGATATTATAATTAATTTCTTACATAAATTAAATAAACTGTCTGCTGAAAATGTTACAATCAAACATAGCAACTCTAAGAATGTAGAAAAGTACCTGAAAGAAGTAGATGTGCTGTATATTGAAATTACTTTCTGAGAGAATGATTGCAAACAGTGAAACTTGAATTTTTTTAAATACATAAACTGATGTTTACACATGAAATAAAGACAAAAACTCAACCAGTATTTTGGTGAACCTGTCAAAGAAAATCCACCTCCAATGAGGAAATTTCCACTTGTCTATTTTTGCTCAGACCATTACATTTTCTAATAACAGAACAGAGGTTACTTATAGGCTACCGTTTAAGACAGGGCTGTTTCTTTCTCCAGTGTAAGCTAGATTTGCATTTGATTTATTTTTTCTAAGTTTCTTCGACCACACAATCAGTTGTATGCATTACTATCAGCAAAACTTCCACTATTTACAGTGGCTGTTCAATTATATCACTGACAAATGTATCATTTTTTTTACTTATATTGTGGGATTTTTTTCCCAATGGTTTTGCTCTGACTAATTTTTATTCCCTTGCTGCTCTGAAACAGAAAATATGGTCCATAACCTTCACACTACACCACTTTCGACATAAATGTATGTTTGAAAAGGTGAAGGAGATGACTATGAGCTTCTACTCCCCAAGCATTTCAGAAGAATCACAGAAGCATTCGTTGGATGTTACTTGAGGTGGGTAACCTACAGACACTTCTGGAAACCACTCGAGCAATGAGGTGGATCAGTCCTCTGTACACAGGAAAACTCGTCAGTTATTTCATTTTAAATCTCACCATCTTTGTGTTTCCAGGTCAAACTGTGAAGTCGAATGTCATAAGGAATCTGTTACATCTCATTGCAGTTATCAGTCCTGTTTCCCAGACACCAATGTCATTTGTTATAACTTATATTTCTTATCTTATAATTCTTTACTAATTGAGTCATGCATCAGCCACTTTATTTAACTTATATAGGCTATTAAGCTATTACTTAGGCCTGAAATTGCCCAAGTGTCCTCTATATCATTTTTCAATATTGATCCAACATTAGTATTCCACCTATCTTCTGACGCTTCCTTACAGTCCAAGGCTTGTTAAAGATAATACCTTGGGTGACTGTTTAAAACCTTTTTTGAAATAATTTTAAAAAGTTATTTCAGATTGCTTTTTAAAATAATTGGTTTAACAGTAGCAGCTTTCCATTCCAGCAGTAACTGAGAAGAATATTAAAAGCCTTCAAATATACTCTCTAATATATAAAGCAGAGACAAGAAATCTTTACCAATTATATCTTTGTTGTCTGTATTTTTACTAACCTGGCTACTTTACCTATTTCTGCCCAACCAGTGTCAGAGGTAGCATTTCTTATTCTTCTTAATACGTGTGTTTCTAACAGTATTATCATTTCCTTCCCTTACTATTTTTCTCTGTTCTCCAGCACCCCTTTTTTTCCCCAGTTTTGAGCTCCAAGATCAAGTGCATCTTATCCCTATAGCCAGGGTAGGATGACAATATATATGATTTCCCATGACTATTTGGCCTGAGGATTACAGAGCACCTCTGTTACACATTTCTGTAAAGAAAAGTCTGCAGTTGTACTGTGAGGATCAAAAGTACTTGTGAAGCTCTGGCATAATGGTGACTAAAACATCTTAAATACCAGAGCTGGATATAGTCTTGAGATAAGGTGGTCCTAAAAAGAACCCTTATGCTTTCAGTTTAAAAAATCAGAATAAGTGGCACCAGTCCCACAGCACAGAAGCACTGATAGGCATATTTTCCTTCATATCCTCTGCATCCCAACAGAAGCATAAAGAGAATATTTGAACCAATATTAGAATGAAGATTGAACTTGAAGTTAATGAGTGGTTCTATTTCATCTGCTTTTTCTTTATGCACTTGCAGCCATATTACATGGCTCAGCTGGAGGATGCAAATGTTTTTAAATCGATTTTAAGGGAGCTGATTTCAGAGGAACCAGGAGAGGCCAGGCTGGGAAGTATAGAGAACAAGGTACTAGGTTGATAGTCACATCCCTATCTCATCAAGGAAGTTCTGTAAAAAAATAATTCCTTTAGATATCGAGCAAACAGCATTGTTATTGTTTGCTCTGTGCAGGCTGCTCTCAACTTAACAGTTGCTACTATTAAATAAAAATATTTAATCTTCACCTTATGCACTGGTAGTGAAACAGTTCTAAGTGGATACCTTTCTGGACATACCACATCTTCTTGGAAACCAGAGGTTTTCTTTCTCTGCTGTTTCTTTTCACTTTTATATCATACAAAACCAACAACAATAAGGGGAGAGTTCAGGTCAGAATCTAGAATAATGCCCTTATTTGAAACATCATGCAGTTTAAAGCCTTATAGGGGGGAGAGAGGGAGGGGAGGGGAGGGGAGTGACCATAAACTGATGGGAAAAACAAATTTAGGAAAAACTAGTGCATATCTTGTATTAGTTGGCTGTAGACCCTCAGGTGGATATGAACGACCTTTAGTCTAGATATCCTCACATTCCAAAAGGTTCTTAACTGATAAGGACTAAATTTTTTGTGATATAAACAAGGTGAAAAAGCCACAAAGTTTACAAATTCCTCTACAGTGAGAGTCTGTTTCAGTTACAAGAGAAATATGAGCTGTATGGTAACATCATCATGTACACACAACCCAGCGATGCCACTAGAGATGATATAGTAACTTTCTACGTTGAAAGTGGCAAAAAACACCATGAGGTGGAATCCCTGAAGAACAGTTCTGTAGTACTAATAAAACATAAAATAGTCCTGCTTTTCTTGCTCCGCAGGAATAAATAACAGTAGATAAAGGAAAGCAAGAGTGAAGAGAGATGTCTAAAGATAAATGTTTCAGACAGGAATGATTCAGATATATGTATTCATGGTGTCCAAAAAAGTTCCTGTATTTTGTAGCCCTATAGATTTGAACTGTTTGTATTTGTACATTTATGTTTTTCAATTTATTGACTAGTCTCACAATATTTTCAACACTTTTGCAAACATCTTAATTTTTGTTTTGGCCAAGGACAGGCTGAGAGATGATGTGATGTGATGTGATGTGATGAACATCACAGCAGCAAAGCACATACCAAATCCCAGTAGTGACTGCATTTCCTACACTTGTGTCTTCAACTCCAGTAACCATCTCCAAGTTCTCCCTGAATTAAAAGAGAGTTTGATTTGGGCCAAGTACAGCCTTTCAGCTACTTCTAAAGTTTGAATTCCCACCAGTTGGGGGTTTTTTTCCACAAATAATTCATTCTTTAGAAGCTGTGCTTTGTTGCATTTATACAGCCACAGATTGAGTCGGTAAAATATCTTTACTGACTAACAATGACCATGGTGTTGCCAGACAGAGGACGTGCCACAGATTATTTAGCTTTCTTTCTAGCTCAGAAAACGAGGATATGAATGTAAAAGTTCATTCATATAGAGTGGGGCTGTGAGCTAGGTGAAGGGGAAATAAAAACTTAAATCCCAGAACAGAGGTGAAATTGAAGTCACTGTGCTAGAAAGATCTTGGCCACAACTTGCAAAAGAGACTCAAATTTGGCTGAATCAGCAGAATTACAAAGGAAATAATTCATTTAAATAATATGACCATGATCCCTTCTTGAGTTTGGAGAAGCTGATAGGAAAGATAAAGACCATAATAACAATAACATGCGAAAACCCAGTAAGACATATCCATATAGACACCATAAGTGTTGCTTTGGTTTTACTGTTACAGTTTAGAGATCTAGGCAGTCCAAATACTACACTGCAAAATCATTGTTTGCTGTTATGCCTGCTAAATACAAGACAAAAAAGCTTCAAGATGTCCATCTTCCGTGAGAATAAAACATAGGTGAGTCATCCTTGACCTTGTTGAGTGAATGTGTTTGGACTACAGGCAAATGACAACTTTGCTGGCTAACCCCGGCCTGAGGTTTGTCGAGTAGGGCACAGAAAACTGATCCAGCCCCACTTCAAAAGCAGAATGTAATAATAAAGTTTGAACCACTCAGCAAAAAAATTAAATACATATTCAAGTAATAAACAGAATTTAAAAAATATTCCATTCAAATCTGTTTCAATGGGAAGAGAAAGGTGATTGCACTGGTTCAGTTCTTTTACTAACTACCCCATTCCATATTCCTTTTAATTCTCACCATTGATCTTGCATCACCTTGCACTGATGAGGTAATGTATGACACAGACTTCCTAAATATTTTTTGAAAAGTCATTTACATTGATACGAGTTCATGTTATTTCTCTGGAATAACTTTTCAGTTGCTATTGTAATTCTTAAATAACCCTATTCAAAAGGCATTTTTCATAAGTAAGTCCTTTAAATACATTATAACTCAGTATTAGGTAATGAGTATTAAGAGGACCGAATACATAAAACTAAATAGGCTAAATAGTCCGTGGATTGAACAGTCAGGATTCTTATTACTGATATTTGAATCACTAATAAACACTTGAGTTGTTAGTTTGATGTATAATCTAACCTGTAAGTCACCAGAAATAACTCAGCCTAAGCACAATTTAAATACAATGTGCTTCAGAGATCTTAGTGGAAATTTCTTTGTTCTCACCGTGCATTGATGGAAAGTTATCTCTATCAAATGAAGCAGTTGTTCACCTTGCAAATTTCTGTTGCTTGCCTCTCATGCAGATGGCTTTTCTCCAACTTACATAATTCAATGACTCAATTTAAAAATAATCTTTAAAAAGTGAGTCTCCTTTTTTCACTCTTACATTTGGCTTGTCAGAACAAAACCTGAGAAGTCTGTAGATTTCCTGTATGCTACTGGAAAGTTTAACATATTTTTGAAAGTGAGCTACTCAGCTTCCTAAGCCTGTTTATTGTTAATTTTATTCAAAAGCTTTGCAAGTCATTAAGGTTCCTTCATCCTTATCCCTGCAAGCAGCATTGGTAAAGACAGTCAAACCAAGAAACCTCTCTGAGTTCAGAATAACTCTCAGCTTAGTCATAAATGTTCTCTTAAAATTAGATCTAAACAGTGCTTTCTTTGGAACATGCAAGTTGTTGATGTGTATGATCATGTAGAAATGTGCACTGAACAGGCAAGTGAGTGTGGACCAGTTCAGAATTTACTGAATTTCATTTTCCTCTGCCACCTGGGTAGGCCAGAGGGGTTATGACAAATTACAAGAGGTAATTTACATAACAGTTTATTATGTAAATCTGTAAGTACTCCACCTTCCCCATATTTGACATGGGGGAAAAACTTCCCGCAAATTATTTTCTGCCATGACCTATACCCTCCAGTGTGTGTGAGGCTAAATTAATCTTTCTCGTAATGAGGACTGGGTACTCTAGCAGTGTCATCACTCCTGATTGCTAAAATGTGCTAGTTTTGAACTTCTCTGCTGCCAGTGACCATGGTATATCTTAGAAGTAGCACATCTGTTTTTGCCTTTCAGAAGGTGCAGTGGTCTATAAGAATGAGGAGCTGCAGAGAAACTCCCTGTGTAGGCTACAGCTTGGGTTTCTTACTGATAGAAGAAGCAATATTGATTGAAGAGAGTTAAATAGGTGGTATGGTGGTTTTTTCTTTACAAGAGTTAGAAAATTAAATTCCTTTAAAAGCCATTTTTGTTCACTGCTGAGCTAAAAGCCAGCCCTGCTCCCTGAAGATATTTGTTCATTCCCCCCTTCCCCACTGCAGGAGATTAAACTATTTCTCAGGGCAGTGAGCAGATTCATTTTGCTCAGCCAGTGCAGCTCCTTTCCAGGCAGAAGAGTACTACAGATTTACAGTTTTCATTACCTAAGGCTGAAACTGTTAATGAGGTTTATGTTGGCTGCAGGGGGTTGAGGAAAGGCACTGCTCTGCTGGCATAGCTGGGCTGCAAGGATCTGTTGGAAAAGACAGTGATCGTGACTGCAGGCCCACATACACACTATAAATTATTATTTCATTTGCTCAATATGGGTATTTTTCTCCTGATTCACAAACCATGGTGAAACCTTGGGGTTTTTTCTCTTACAGCTGCACATCCTGACCTAGGTTAAACTGGTTGTTTTCCCTACCAGCCAGTTCTAAATCCTGACTTTAGGATATGGCCATAAGCCCAACATGGACCTCAACCCTGCAAGCCCTCTCGTGTGCACTAACTTGACTAGTGTCCCTTTAAATTGTAGTGATAAGTACTCTTTTTATTTATTTATTTTAATTGTCTGAGAAGAAGGAAGAAATCCCTTTTACACAGCAATCCAGTCTGGCTGCTTTCTCCCCCCTCCCACCCCCCAGATATCTCTAGCCAAAAGACTCTGAGTTGAGCTCAGTGAGAAGCATTCAGTATTTTTCCTGCTGATGTTGTGCCATTGTGGGAAATAGCTCACAGGGCTGGAGCAGAAAGTGCAACAGAAGACAGCACATGTTCTAAGCCTGTCCTCTGGACCTGCAGGGAGCTCATCCTTGTAGCTCTGCAAGTCCCAGTTGCAGCTCCCAAAGGCTCAGCTGGTGAAGAAATGGAGCTTCTCTGGGCTTCAGAGGTCTTGCGATCTCAGAGAAACTCTAAGAGCTTCTTTTGGCACAGAAGATGAATGTGTCCCACTGAGAGTGGGATTGAGACATATTCCTTTGCTTACAGGGACAGGCATTCTTGCAGCTATCATCCTTTTACAGCTGGAGTTGGAGAAGGTCCTAGGCAGCTTTGGGGTCACAGGCTGCCCTTCCCATGTGTTGACAGGTATATCCACAACCATCAGTGACCCACACACACCAGAGGGTTACAGATGCTTAATATTTATGGCAAAAAGGAACCTGACAACATTTACTTTAAGTGTTTCCTCCTAGGTAAGAAAGAGTTACTTCTTCCAGTGCACAGGAGCAGAACAACTCTATTCAATGGCCTTGTTACACAGCTGAACAAATCCTTTGGGTTGTTGATATAACTATTAAGAAAACACAAACTGCTTTATGAAATAAGGATATTGGGGAGATTTTTTTTCCAAACTCATCCAGCAATACATTGTGTTTAATATATTTAATTAAAACCTAAATGGAATAACAGTGCTGCCCTCTTTTCAGCTTTCTAGCATACGACAGGACTAAAGATATGAAAATACTTCAGTGTTAGTTACTATTCCTGCCTAAATAGAACAAGAGTGACAATAATTCTTCATTTTATAACACACCGAAAAGAGCCATTTTCATGAGACAGGTGAAATTCCTGAGTGCCAGAGAAGGAACCAGCTTCTCCTGCTTTGTAGTGTAATATACTACACAAACTTTGCGTCTGGGCTCATTAGGATACAAGGCTCTCATGGAGCCAAAGGTCAGCACATTCAGTATTTGCACCAAAGACAATCTAAAAGCATTCAGTAAGTTGATTAAAAGAGACCAAAGAAACAGCAAACTACAGGCATGGGACATCACTAGGAATAACAGAGGGGACAAGGAACACTCAGAAATCCACGTTTTCTTTATTTATACATCTCCAGCCTTAAACTCATGTATGTCTGGAAAGTCTGTTTTTACAGACTTCAAGATGTGGAGATTTTGCAAGCTGTTATTATTAGAGCACAAATTTTGCAAGCTGTTATTATTATTCAGGGTACAAAACACCAAAAACTATCAACTGGTTTTGGGTTGGTTTTTTTTCATATACAACTTAGTCTAAAAAAATCTCTAATTTGTGTAAGTTAACTGTGCAGCAAATGTGCTCATAAGCAAGGCACTGAGCTGAAATGCTGTGAATTTTGCTTCTAAGGGTGTAGTAGCCCAGCTGTGATCAAGAAGAAAACATGGTTATATGTGAAAGCATAACAGATACAGTATCAAAGTTCCTTCAATACAGGTCTTTAGAAAAATACATTTTAACAATATGAACGAATGCCCAAACTACTCTGGGGTATTTTGATATAACATAGAAACAGATGGTTTTCAGTGAGTAGAGCATTTAAAGAACTCCATAAATTTTCCATAGCCAAAGCAGCACACTGTCCATAGTTCTGTTGACTTTCCCCTGGAAAAAAAATCACCCAACTAAAAATCAAGTAGGATGTCACTGGATTTACACAGAATGGAAGAGTAAGGCTGAGTATTGTTTAACACTACCAAGGTAAACTACCCAGGTATGACTAGCACTTCATTTGGCATTTCAATAACATGTTTTCTCTCCCTGAGAGTGAAAATAAATTCAGTGAAATGTAATTTTTATTCAAAGAATAGGCTTGTGTTTGCTTTATAAAGCACATATCTAGGTTAATTTACAAACTCCCCCTAGGTTACAGTTTGAAATGAACATTTAATGAAGACAAATACATTCATCTATCCAGAAAAAATATTTTAATTGCTGTATCTCTGTTATTACCATTTCCAGAAGTATTCTGAGTATATCAAGAACAATAACAATGTAGCAGACAGTTTTATTTCATGCAAAGGTAGAATATTAAAAATGTCAGTGACTGAAGAAAAATAAAGAATATAGGTTTCCTTAATATAGAAACTCTCTGAAGTACAGGTCTAACTAATGAAATACAGCAATTCTGAGTACTTAATTAAGATTTGGAGGTACATGATAGATCGAAAATATTTAAAAGGTTTAGACTGAAAATACACACCTTTAATTGGGTAAAGGATACAAAACAGATACCAGATATCAGAGCCAAATTGGTAATGATAATTCTGAAATAGCTGATGGTAGAGAAAGAAACAAACAAGACAGTGGTAGTCATGCCTGAACACCTGGTAACCCAGTATCTTCTGGAAAATTACATCCTGGAGAAATTATGGCAGAAGAGGCGATTAAAAGTATTTGGGTTCTGCTAAATTGTTTTGTTACAGAAAAGCATAAAGAGTTCAGTGGAAGACACTGAAAAGTGGGAAATAAGGACAGGCACTACCAGCAGAGACTGCAGACAGTCAGTGTAAAGGCCAGGAAGGTTAAGAGAAAAGCCTTACTTTGATCTAATATGAGGGAAGGATTGCTAACACATTCAGCCAAAGGTCTATATTTTTATCCCTAATTTTGATTCAAGTGATGTTACACATCACTTAACATGAAGCTTAACCATATAGCTTTTCTGGTGCACTCTTGGTCTTTCTTTCACAAATATATTTGTCTTTGTAACACAGCACTCTCTGCTCATTTAGTGTTTGAAGAAGGTTCCAAGTCATTGCTAAAGTAGATGTCATGAAGGAATCCACCCTGATAGTTGAAGTCTGAGTCTGAAACAATCAGTATTTCATTCAGTCTTGATTTCTACCTTGCATCTTCACTTTATTATAAAAAATTGCAGAGGAGGGACTCCTTCAACCTGTTGGTGATCAGAGGAAGAGTTTGTACTAAGCAGAGTGTACCACAATGATGCTGAGAAGAGACACCCTCTGACATCCTCCCATGTAAACTGTTTCAGTCATTTAATTCTTGCTGCTTATTTCCTCTGTCAATTTACATCAATCACATGGGAAGAACAGCAACAAGAGTAATAAGCCTTGCATGAAGACAGATGTCTTCTCTCTATGTTCTGCTTGAGTCATTCCTCCTAAACTATGTATAGTTGCAGGTAAATTCAGAGGAAACAGGCAAAGTAAAGCCACAAGATGCCAGGCTGCAGTTTTCAGACTCACCACAACTGTAATAACCAGCATCTTCCTGATTTTATCATCTTCAAATTCATGGAAAGAGAATGACACTATATTGTTTTGGTTAGCTCGCTTCACTGGGAACAGTAGGGTCTTGCCCCTCTGCTAATGACCACTCACATCATATACAATGAGACAATTTCTTCAGACTGTACTGGGAAAGTCCCACCAAAACACACTCCTGATCTGCTCAGTTTCTGTAAAGATTGTTTCCAGTCCCTGTCAAATCAGGGACAGTGATGACTGGAAATCCAGCTTCCCTCCTGAACGCATTACCTCCTGTTGTATGCACTGCAAATTAATTCATGCTCCACCTCACTGCATTTGGGCAGAGAGGGATGCTCTTTTTATCTTCTCTAGCATCCCAGTCCTTTGTCAAGTGAGCCCTTAATGCCTGAAAAAGAAGTAGATGGTTAAGAGCAATGTGAAGATAAATGTCCTTTTTTAAAAATAAAATACAAGATGGTGACAGAGAGTAAAAAGGATAATGGGAGGATATGAGATCAAGACAATACCTGGATCCCAAGGTGAAAATTCACCTTTCACTGGCAGAATCTGTTGGGAAAGAGACAACTGGCCACCATCAACTGGATGCCGGACACTTCTACACCACCAACTCACCTTCTGGACAATTGCAAGCCAACCGGCAAGGGACGCTCGTTCAGCACCATCACCAGAACCACCTGCAGCACCATGACCAGAACCACAGGGAGCAGTGGCTCTGCTCACAGGGCTTTGTGTAGATAGGGGAGTGTGTGAGTCACACACTTTGTAACAATGATATAAAGGCAACCGAATCAAAAGTGATATAGTTTCTAATAGTAATGTTAAACAAACACACTTAAAAAACATCAAAACACTGTTTTTAAAAGTGATGTTCAAAGTGTGACCTGAAACAAGCTGTTCATAATGTGTTTGATTGAGTTGCCTTTATCTCATCGTTAATTTTTTGTTACAGATTTTGTGACTCAAACTCCATATATATACACATTTCCCTTGCAAAAATCAGAGCCCCATGACCAAAGCCACCTGCTCCTTGAGGGTCAGTTCACTTGGCTGAAGGCAGTTCTGTTCACGGTGCAGAATGAGGACTATCTGTCAATTGGCATGCAGTTGTCCCAGCAGTGAGTTGGTGGTGTAGAAGTGTCCAGCGGTCAGTTGGTGGCATTCAGTTGTCCTAGAGCTGAGTTTGTTACCCAGAACCTGCACTGTTGTGGAGGGCAGCGTTTTCTTGGAGCTCTAACATCAAAGTGTGACAGTCAGAAAGAAGCACACTCAGAACAGCTGTAACTGCAACCTTGGAATAGCTCTTGTTCCTGTCTAGAGTGTGTAAACCACAGGTCTTGCATGCTCCTGGCATGGGAAAACTGCTTGTCCCAGTAGAACAGAGATGGCAACATATCTCAAAAAATATTCTAAAATGCTATCAGCCTATTTCTCTACTAGATGTTTTTAATTTTATTTTTTACTTCGCATTCTTAAATCCACTGGTCAACCACAAGCTACAGGTCTAAATGGCAGGAAACAAGCCTAAAATCCCATATGCCTTTTCTAATTTTCACCAATCAGTCTGCAAATCGGGGCTATTTGTTCCAGCATCACTGGGAAAAAGAAACATAGTTCTTCTGCACGCTAATTGCACCTCTGCTAAAGCTCTTAAATCCGATTCTCTGATGGAAAGGCTTTCATTAATTACAACACACAGTTTTGACATCATCACTGGAACAAAACTGCTGGTTTCCGAGGTACCAACAAGTCATCAGTTTGTGCATGAACAATTGCCCTGTCTGCATCTGCTCTTTCAATAGTCTGTGCCTTTGTGCTCTTACTGAAATTTCTTACTCCCATACATGCACTGAGTCACGGTGATTATTTCCTCACTTAAATTGTTTCTTTCGTCTCTATCTGCGCCTGTTAAATGAAGGGAATACAAATGGCAAAATTTATTCGCTCACTGGAACTGTGGAAAATACAGCAGTATCTCGTTATCTTTTTCAAGCAAGACATTCATATAACCCCAAAAAACCATGACTTCAGCCAGTTCACAACTACCATAAACTGGGCTGAACTAGACCCTGAATGACTATAATTTAGTCCAAAATTTCTCTATCTGCAGCCCAATCCCTCATAGTTTCATTTTCCCTCTTCCTTCCATCATATTAACCATGTTACTGGAAAGATTACTAAGTCATTCAGCTAAGTAATATAACACTGAAGTATAAACAAAGAAACAAGTAACATTCAATATATATATCCTTGACTTCCAGGGAGCAGAGCAGCCAGATCAAATGACATGGAAGAATATTTTCTTGAAATCAATGGAAAAAACAGTGATATCACAGCCTAATGGGAAAGTAAACATTTTAATTGGAATATTTTTGTGGAAATGAGAGGCAGATTTTCACTGACACAACTTTAAATCCACAGAGTAAAACTCACTTTTTAACCATTCCATCTTAATCATGCAGTAAAGTCATAAAAATCTTTTTCTTGGGGTTTGATTTTTATGGGGGTTTTGTGGTTTGGGTTTGTTTTTTTTAAAGGATTTTCATGACATCTGTATTATTACAAAGAATTGCCTAGTGTAGAAAATCTCAAAATTTCTGGGGACATCATGTCTGGAAAATAATTTCCCCTTGTGAATGTCTGTATGTGAAAAAATCAGGCTTCTTGACACCTCAAGTCCTGCTTTGAACCTTCAGAGAATTTTGAACATATGATATGAAATTCTCTAGGGTTCCACTTTAAAGCTTCACAGCAACTGAATGTGTTTCACTTCCAAAAGTCTAACAAGAATTTGGAGAACAACAAACGTTTGGAGAGAGTATGTCCTCCCAGGATTCAGATGCCAGCTCTGATGTCTGGTTTTCCTGTGTCAGTATATTAAGGTGTTTTTTAATCAGTGAATGATGTAGGGAGTATCAATAGTAATGTCATTTTGTATATGTAGAGCTAATTCAGCTTAGAAGAGAGGTCATGTGCTGCATTTTTTTTCTATACAAAGAAATGTAAATTTAATCATACCCTTGACTACTGTGGATGGGGCACCGCAAGAAGTATATATGAGATGGTGAGAAGCAAATGTGTGAGTGGTACTGTGACTAACAAAGACAGTATATCACAGATACCAAATTTCTCAAGAAAGAAGTTAAAAAGTAGTTAGAATACAGCTTCATTCAGATTTTTCAGGAACAGAATACATAGATATAGTCAGCTGAATGCTAATAGCACTGAATTTGAAGGGGGGCGGCAGGGGTGAGAAGAAACAAAAAAAAAAAGGGTTCTTTGCACAAGCAAGGTGTGAAGTGTAACCTGAAAAACCATCTAGCAAGTTATGGGAGACCCTTTGTCTTGTGACCAAGAGGCTGGCCAGCAAACTCAGGAGTGAGGAGGTATTTATTCTCAGTGAAATGCATATTGTTTTGTTACTCTTTCATAGTTAATCTGTCAATAAATCAATGCATCCCATATGTGTGGCACAATCTGTGGTCTTACATATTATTACTGCCTGAAATTGCCAGTGCAACAAACAATTCCACACCCACCTTCACCTCTCCCTGAGCCAACCTGACTTTACACTTTGCATTTCCTTTTCATAACTAAGAAACATGACTCAGAGCTCACCTGAAAGTGTCATCTGATGAACAGGAAGGAAACATTAGAGTTCTCCTCGGAAGATCCAGGGCCATCATGTCTGCTGAGGTCAGCCACCCTGACGGTAGGTAGGATCTGCAGCTCCAACATACACTGCCTAAGAGGAGTGGCCAGCACAGGCTACCCTCATGGAAGGTAAGTTTGTCTCTGATTCCCCACTGGCATTTCCAGGCTGGCCCAGAGATGCATATTGGTGAATCTGATTTTACACCCAGCAGCAAAGCTGCTGCTGCACAGCAACCACTCATCTGAATAGAATAAAATCACCTAAATAAAAGCACTCAAACACCTAGAGTGAGCAATTTGGGCACCCACATTTGAGAGGCTGATTCAGGTATGTATGTACTCTGAGCATAGAAGTCTTAGTACTGAGGTCTCAAGACCATCAGTCTGAGGCTTTTCATGCTTGCTTTAGCTGAATATTTCTTGACCTGCCTAGAGCTTCGGTTTTACCTGATTTAGCAATTTTTGTTCCAACCAGGTGTCTATATGTAATTCATTTTGGTTTTGTTTATTTTTGCATGGTAAGACCATAGTTTTTATATAGACAATAGTAACAAGCAGTTGTTCAGTGTAGGATGAGCTATTTATGATTATAACATAAAGTTATAGTATAAAGAAGTGCAGGACTGGTTTGACAGCAAAAGCACGCGGAGCAGCGA
>VZRW01007065.1:45581-108930 GCA_013398125.1 Aegotheles bennettii | reverse complement strand
TATATATATATATAAAAAGAAAAATTCAAACAGCAAAAAAACTTGATGATCCTAAACTTCCTTCCATTGGAAATAACAGAAGTCTCAGTAGGTCCTACAAAAACGTGATGAAATTTGAACCGAACGCTTTCTCCAGCAAGGAGAAAATTGGTCTCTGAGCAGTAGAGAGGTCCCCTCCTGCTGGAGGGGCTGGTGGGAGCTGGGATGGTGTCAGCCCTGTGCCATCACGCTGCCTCAGAACCTCACTGCCCATCAGATTTGGTTACCAGAGCCAAGGACTGGCCAGCAATGCTGCAGCCAAGGCAGGTGGGGAGAAGGGATTTGTCGAACCACACCAATGATTTCTTCTCCCCTCTTATTTTCTTCTTGTTTTGTTTTTCTTTGTGATACTTGAATTTATTTTTTTATTATTTTTTTGATAGCAAAGCGCTTTTTATTTATTTAATGTATACTGCAAAGCTTGGAGAGAAGGGTAGTTACTTGGGATTTATTTTTTTTTTGTGGTATGTTAACTGTACTGTATATATGTCTGGAATAATTGCCTGATATAAAGCTGTGCCAGCTTAAAAACAGGGTATGCCTTTCAGAAATTTGTATATTTTGCAGTTGCTGGACCAATAAATATCTTGTTGAAATACAGATGTGGCCTGGTTCTCCCTTGCTTAAGGAATTCTGCTCTTAGGCCTGTCTGGTGTGCAACTTGGTGGCCCCAAGGGTGACCAAGTACCATGTGGTCCTGCCTACTATAAATGTTCCTGTACCTCATAAATGCCTCCTGGCCCCATGGTGGGTTTGCTGAGGATCATCTCCAAGGGAAACCATTTGGATCCCATGGTGTAATCCTATTTTGAAGAGTTAATCAGTGGAGTTGAAGGTATGAATTCTCCAGCTAACTGTTGACACCTACTTAGGACAAGCAAATACGCCCCAAGCTCTACCCACTGGATCACTGTTCATAGAATTACAGAATGGTTTGAGTTGGAAAGGACCTTAAAGACACCTCCCACTAGACCAGATTCCTCCAAGCCCCATCCAACCTGGCCTTAAACACTGCCAGGGAGGGAGCAGCCACATCCTCTCTGGACAACCTGTGCCAGTGTCTCACCACCCTCAGAGCAAAGAATTTCTTCCTAATGTCCAACCTAAATCTGCTTTTACTTTGAAACTATCTCCCCTCATTCTATCACTCCATGCTTTTACAAGAAGTCCCTCTCCAGCTTTCCTGTAGCCCTTCCAGCTACTGGAAGGTGCTCTAAGGTTTCCCTGGAGCCTTCTCCNGCCCTTCCAGCTACTGGAAGGTGCTCTAAGGTTTCCCTGGAGCCTTCTCCAGGCTGAACACCCCCAACTCCCTCAGCCTGTCCCCAAAGCAGAGCTGCTCTAGCCCCTTGATCATGTTTGTGGCCTCTTCTAGACTCGCTCCAACAGCTCCATGTCCTTCTTGTGTTGGGGACCCTGGAATTGGACACAGTGCTGCAGGTGAAGTCTCTTGAGAGCAGAAAGGGAAAATACTTTCCCTCACCCTGCTGCTCATGCTGCTTTTCATACAGCCCAGGATACCGGTGGCTTTCTGGGCTGCAAGCACACGCTGCCAGCTCATGTTGAGCTTCTCATCAACCAACACCCCCAAGGCCTCCTCAGGGCTGTTCTCAATCCATTCTCCTCCCAGCCTGTATTTGTGTATGGGATTGCCCTGATCCATGTGCAGGACCTTGCACTTGGCCTTGTAGAACTTCATGTAGTTGTCATGGGCCCAGCTCTGCAGCATATCCAGGTCGCTCTTGATGTCATCTCTTCCCTCCAATGTGTCAACAACATCTACAGCTTGGTGTAGTCGGCAAACTAGCCGAGGATGCATTCAATCCCACCATCCATGTTGCTGATAAAGATGTTAAAGAGAACCAGTCCTAATTCTGACCCCTGAAGAACACCACTCACCACTGATCTCCACTTGGACACCATTATGCTGTTGAGCATAAAGGTGATGTGCTGGAGTGTCTCCCACCTAGATCTCATCTAGTCTTCAAGTCAGGCAGGACTAGGCATTTCTTCAAACCTGGTACAGTTCTTGAAACCAAATAGCTGCTTAAAATGTTTTGGTGCTAAACGAAACAGAAGGGCTGGACAAGAACTGTCCTTTGAGGTCATGGTTGTCTTTGCCCTGAAGGCAGGAAAACAGCAGATGCTATCTGCAAGTGAAGTCGAAAAATTCCCTGCACAATTGGTGGTTTGCCTTTCCCTTTCTTTTTCCTTTTTCTTCTCTTCTCTTCTCTTCTCTTCTCTTCTCTTCTCTTCTCTTCTCTTCTCTTCTCTTCTCTTCTCTTCTCTTCTCTTCTCTTCTCTTCTGACTCCAAAGAAAATGCAAGGGGAAGGAGGTAAGGAAAGGTGTAATTTAGACACAATGCTCTGGAGCACATCTTGGGTGAATGCTCCCCGTGTGGCTGGAGGCTTGTCCCTCTCGAGCAGTTGTGTCTCTGAAATCTTGTTGGGAGTGAAAGGGGGAAAAAAGTGTGGACCACTGTGTATTCCAGCTCAGCTCTGTGGTTAGCTACTGCTGGCTGACGTTCAACCCTTGCTCTGATCCTCCCTGGGCTCTCGGAGCAGGTTGAGCCTTGCTTTGGGCTGGGCTTGCGGCGATGCAGCTGGGAAGTGCAGGGGCCATCTGCCTTCTCCCTTCTCCGGATTGCTGTGTGCAGCAGGGCTCCTCGCCAGGGAGTGGGGGGCTCTGCTTTGAATCTTGATTAAGGCATCTGCAAGATTTCTAGGTGAGCAAGCAGACGTGAGGCTCAAGGGTGATGCTCATCCCTGCAGGCATCCTGGGGGCAGGGAGGACCCGTGCTCTCTGGGAAAGCCAGCAAACACCAGATTTTTAAAATAATAATAATAATAATAATAATAATAATAATTATTATTATTATTTAATCTCCAGCAACCTGGCTGTCTCCTTGACCCAGGCAAAGACAAAAAGCTCCTGCCTGATTTTAGGGCAAGGGAAAGCAGCCTTGCAGGGTGTCCTGCAGGGATGCAGGGGCTTTGATAACAGTGGGCTGAGATTGCCTATAGCCACAACAGCATTTCTGCTGCTCCCCTGCCTCTCCTGGCTGGGCAGGGGCTGTTTTGAAGCCATGATAACCTTGTCCTTGCAGGGAGAGCACAGGCTTTGCCTCCTGGAGCATGGCTGTGAGCAGTGTTTTCAAGGTTGCTCTGCAAGAATACACCCCCCACCACCACCCCCTGTTCCAAATAGCCTTTCTCTTCTGTGTGCAAGGGGCACGATGGGGCTCGTGTCCTGCTGTCCATGCCGGAGAGTCCTGTGAGGGCAGGGTTTATGAGCCTACACCATCCTGGGCAACATCCTTTGTTTTTCTTCCATGTGATGCATTTTGTAGCATCACAGAGAGGAGACGTTCCTCGAGGCAGAGAAGCTTTAAAGGTCACACTTGACAGCGGGAACATTTCCCTGCTCCCAGTCAAGTCCCATTTTCATTAAAAAAAAAATAATAAAACCCCGACTCACTGCTGGCAAACAGGGCTAGAGAACTTGTGATTGCTAAAAAAAAAATAAAAAAGGACAGAGCAGTCACGCTGGCTGACTCAGCTCTGATTGATAGCTCAGGAATGTGTCTGATACGTGCGAGGGATTAAATAAACCACAGGCACCCGGCTCACCTGCCTCTGGCTGGGGAGTGACAGCATCACGTCATGGGATTGGAGGGGATTTTCTATTTTTTTTTCTCCTCTACCTGTGAGAAAAAAATAAAAATATGTGATGATTATTTTTTTTTTTGAGGTGGGGGTTGCTTTGCCAGGGGAAACAACTTGCTGCTCGTGGCTCTAATGGGGATTATTTGCAGCAGCACCAGGTGTCTAAATACATTTGTGCACTTCTGCTACAACAAAGATGTCCTGGGAAGGCATAAATTTCTACTGAAATAAAGAAAATTTATTTTGCAGCTGTGCACAAGGCTGTGTGAATCAGCCTCACTGCTCCATGCCTGAACTCTGTCAAGTGTCAGGGTCCCTTCCCCATCCCAAGGTGGGCTCAGAGCTCAGGCTTCCTTTGTGGTTAAGGGAAGGCTGCGTGGACATGAATGTTTGACCCTTGCTTTCCCCTTGCTTGTGTGTGCATCTCTGTCCCCTCTGCCCTCCAAGGCTGAAGGGTGTGATGGGGCAGCACCAGGTTCCTCTCCTTGAGCTCCCCTGTTCCCGGGTGTGAAACCTGTTCCCACGAATGTTCAGGCTCAGTGTAAGTCTGAGGGGGTGCAGAACCCCTCCCCTACATTTCATGTGCCCAGGAAAACCCTTCTGTTGTGGCTGCTGCTGAGGAACCCAAGCCCTTCTCCTCTCACCTCACCCCTACCCATCAAGGGGTCCCTCAGTTCTGGCACCACACATCTCTGCCAGCCTCCAAGATCAAGTGGGCCAGGGTCACACACTGGTGCCATCCTTCACCTCACCTGTCTTCAAGGGAGTCACCACAAGCTCCCCTCCTTCCCACTTGTCCATCGTGGCACTGAGAGCCTCTTCCACCCTTGACCATGCACACCTTGGCTTCCTATCAGACAATGTCCCACTAGGGGTAGGTGGGAAGAAGACCTACCATACTGAAGTCCTGCTCCTTCCAAAAACCACACAGACTTAAGAGTGTTTTCTGAAATCCTCTCTGAATTTAAGAGGTCAATGAAAAGAGCACTCATCTAGAAGGAAAGAAAGAGGACAACAGTAGCCGTGCCACCAGCAACAGCCATGCGGTCTGCAGCTGCACTTGATCAGATGCTTCCAAGCCCCATGTGTTGGTCCTGCTGGAGAAACCTCCATTTGCAGCTGCTCTGCTACCCTCCTGAGTGCTGCAGAGCATCCTCCAGCCCTGCTCCACATCCTGTGCAGCAATGAGGAGCAGCCACCAGAGCTGCTTGGAAACACTTCTGCATTTGAGCTGCTGCTTAGAAACAGCCAGCCAGTGACAGACACCTTGTGACAGCCCCTTGCAACTTCCTGGATAAATAGACAGAGGGTTTTATACTCAGACAATAGGTCACTTGAGAAACCAGATTGTCTCATTTCCCCCACCATGTGTTTTTCCTTTCTAATCTCTTTTCCTCTTGGAGCACAGAATCACAGACTGTCAGGGGTTGGAAGGGACCTCGAAAGGTCATCTAGTCCAACCGCCCTGCCAGAGCAGGACAGCCTAGAGCAGGTCACACAGGAATGCATCCAGTTGAGGTTTGAATGTCTCCAGAGAAGGAGACTCCACAATGCCTCTGGTACAACCTGTTTGCCGTGGACAATCTGGCCCCTGTTTGCAGAGCTGCTGTTCTCCACAAACATGGCAGATCTCGGAGAAGACCTTTAAGGTTTGGTCCCAGCCACTGCTGGGAGTGTTTCTGGGAAGTAACTGGTTAGAAAAAGTGAATTGAAACCGAATCTAGTTGTCAGCAATGCTGTAAGAAATAACATCACGTGGGCAGAGGAATAGTGGTAAGAGTTAGTACCAAAATAGTAGACATGCCCCTGAAATTCATGTACAGTGCCCACACCCACAAAGTTGGCTTCATGTCTGATGTTTTCCCTGAAAGTGCCCTGCTGCATCCTGCTGATCCTCTGTCCTGCCCCGTGGTCCACCCCCAGGACTTGTGCCTGGTCTGGGGAGGCCACGTGGGAAGTAGTTGTCGCTGCTGCTGGGGCCAGGCTGGGCTCTGTGCCCTGGGAAACATTCACTGTAGGGTTTGCTCCATGCTTTCCTTGTGGTCTGATGCATCGGCCAACATGTGACAACATGAGACAGGCCACAGAGCAACAGAATACAAATAAATCAGTCAATGGTGTCCTGAGTGTTGCCAGGCCTCAGATTTCCTGGTAGTCTCTTCTCTCATGAGCCATCCACTATCCCTTGAGGACCCAGCAACCCCAACTCAACTGATGATGGGCTAAATGCCTTGAGAGGTCTTCTTGAATGTTATCTTCCATGATCTTAAATCTAATTTGAAACCTGATAAAGCCATGACGAGGTTACTGAGACTGGTGAGCTTCATGACAAGACAGACAAAACCCAACTGATGCAACATGTTGGCAAAGTGAGAAGATAATTTCTTGCTGATCTAAGAAGATTCAGAGCTAGCATGATCTGAATGGATGGTGATGAGACAACGTTTAGGATCACCCAGACTCTGTGAATTGCTGCTCCCTCTAGTACAAGGTACAGACTCTTATGTTGCATCCACTCCTGGTCAGACACCCAGCAAACTATTTGGTCTTTACTGCTCTTTGTACTGAAATAAATGTTGGCAAAAATTTATACCAACCAGTGGGCTGGTGGCAGATGTTAGAAAACTGGATGGCAGCAGAGGTTGTGACTGAGTTAAGTTGGAGCTACGAAGAGAAACAGTAATTAAGACCTAACGAATAATTACCATGGTGGAGGGTAGCTCGTGAATGAGCACAGCCCCAAATCCAGATATTTCTAGCTGCAGCTCAAACCCCACAATTAAGCTGTGATTTTGGTCGTTATGAGGTATTTCCAGAGCTGGGTCTTGCCTTTCGCTGCCTTTATCCACCAAAACAACTGACTCAGCTTCAGCAGAAAGAAAACCCTACATTTGGATAAATGTCATGCAAACCAGACTGGAGAGCCTGTCTTAGCCTGCATTGGATGCCTCTACCGGCGCTGGATGCCAACCTATGGGCAGAGATGCCTTTTCCTGATGAAGAGAAGAATTTGAGTCTACCAGGGGATGTGTTGGTTTAGGAGAGGTGCAGGGTACCTAAAAATAATGATATCCTCCCTTGGGAGCAGGAGTCCCACCATATGGCAGCATGGAGAAGCAAATGTCACCATGCATTTCTCCAGTTCTTCGTCCACCTCTACCCACTTGTTACTCCAGGACACCAGTGCATGGGTAAGAGAGGAGGGGAAGGAAACTGTAGCTCTTGTATGAGTGCCTGGTGGCTCCATTCAGTCTGTGCTGCAAGCTCGTGGTCCTGAGGGGGTGTGTTTGAAGGCAAATCACATCATAGACCTGATTTCAGGGTGATGGTACAAGCGTTAATGGTTTCCTTCCTGGATCTCCCACTGGTGATGCTGCAAGGACTGTGACTTACTCTGGCTCTTCCAGGGCTGCTCTTTTACCTTCCAGACAGTATTAATGTCACCCGCTCTGATGGGTGACTCATTCGCTCTTCCTTCTGCCCAGCCTTGATCCATCTGTGACGAGTGGCAGACATGCTCTCCTGCCATGCATCTACCTTACTCCTTCTAATTGCCCCATCCTTCAGCATCCACTAGGGATTTACAGTGCCACATGTTTGATCTTGCTCTGTATTTCCAATGCAATGTGTAGGCATCTCCCAAGCTTGTCCTCCTTGTGCAGTACCCCAAGGCCACCTTTTATCCTTTGATAGACTACAAACATCCTGCTCGTTAACCCACTTGATAATTGCTCAACCACTGACAGCAGCTCCCTGTGCCCAGTTTCTGCTGTGTGGGGACAAGATGTCATGTTTTTTGGGTCTGTACTGGTGTCTTTAACCTACTGGAGAAAGGTAAGAGAAAAGACCTGGGTGTCAGCCCCAGGACAAGTTCTTGGAGGAGGATGTTGCCTTTTCTACCTGAGATGTACCCACCTACAATGTCAGAGTCCTTGCCACAAAATCCCAATGCCTTTCCAGCCACCACTTTGATTTATCTTTTTAATATTTTCTCCAAGTTGTTCCTAAGATGGTACCATCTTAGGAATGGAGAAGAGAAGGCTCCAGGGAGACCTTATAGCAGCCTTCCAGTACCTGAAGGGGGCTTAGAGGAAAACTGGAGAGGGACTTTTTGTGAGGGCATGGAGTGGTAGAACAAGGGGAACGGTTTCAAACTAAAGGAAGGTAGATTTAGACTGGATACTAGGAAGAAGTTCTTCACTGTGCGGGTGGTAAGACACTGGAACAGGTTACACAGGAACGTTGTGGATGCCACCTCCCTGGCAGTGTTCAAGGACAGGTTGGAAGCGGATTGAAGCAACCTGGTTTAGTGGGAGGCGTCCCTGCCCATGGCAGGGGGGTTAGGACTGGATGAGCTTCAAGGTCCCTTCCAAGCCAAACCATTCTATGATTCTATGATCATCTATTTGATCAAGTTCTCAGCAATGTTTTTGCACCATTACAGGCTCCATTGGTGTGGATGAGCCCAATTTTTAGAAGCTACTTGGGGCAGGGAAATTATTTTCTTATTTGGTTATAAATTACCCAGCAGGAATTAGGTGCTGTATAAGCAAGGCATAACAAAATAATAAAGCACTAATTAATTCAGCATAATTAATTTGTAATAATCACTGAGTTGCATTTTCAGGCTTGCTACACCAGTGTGCAGGTCTACAGTGAGTATTTCTGATCATGGCCATTGCACAGAGACAGATTTCAAGCCTCTTCTTCTGGCATGTTTTTGCCCTTGTCTGGGTCTGTTGCAGAGGTGAGAGAAGTCCATCTGCACCCGTTACATAAATTCACTTGCAGGACTCAGCAAACCCTGGAGAGAGATGGTGCTGGGGGGGAAGTGAATTAAGTCAGAGGAGTTGTAATAAAGGGTTTGCAAGACTTATGGTTAAAGCTGGCTGAAACCCAAGGCTTTCGGTTCACCAGAGATCTTTTTTAAATGTAAATAAAAATACCTTCCTGTCCAAATGGGCTGGAAACTGATATTTTTCAAAATTTCCGGAGCTCCTTTCAACCTCATGAACCGACATATCATTTTCCCTGTTTTGCTGAAGATGTTTTAAACAATCTGGGTTTTTTTTGACAAAACAATCCTTTTTTGGAAAACATCACTGGCCTGGATTAACTCACAGCAACACTGGGGGAAGAAGCACCACTGATGAAAGAATGGGGGATGGCGCTTCAATACTCATGAAAGATGAGATAGGGCTTTCATTGCTCTTATCTTGCATGAGGCTGGATGCCCACCTCACCCACACAACAGGTCACCTACAGGCACCTCCTGGGAGACCCAGCAGAGAGGAGCTATGGGCTCAGGAACGCAGATATGGCTCAGCGTGGTGTCTCTGGTGTCTCACTGTCATCCCTTGAAACACTCCAGGAGGCTACGTGAACTGGATGGGCAGCAACACCCCAGACATGGAGGAAGTTTGAGAGAGGTAGGCTCAAACATACAGCTCACCTGTGTGTCCTCGATGGTTTTAAGTCAGATATTAACGACCTTCCTATTTGCTAAGCTGATCTGAGTGTCTGTGTCTGGCTGCTTCCTCCTGAAGATGCTCCTAGCAAAGCTGCTGCTGTGTACGTGCACGGCTGTTCTGACAGAGGAGAAGGATGGGACCTATGCTGATTAAGGGCTGCAAGGATGTCACCCAGCCTGGGAAGTCTCTGCCATGGCTGTGAAGCCGATTTGCCTGCAGGGAAGCTGACACAGCAGTGCTGTGAGGGTTAAGCTGAGCCAGGCAATCGCACCCCTGCCACGAGGTGAGACCATGCACGTGTTGGCCTTTGGATTTGGGCTGCCATTGCAATAGCTCAGTCGCGTGTCTGAGCCTGCATTGGGAGTTTTGCAGCTTCTTTAGGAAGTTTTATTATTATTTTTTTTTTCTCCACGGGTAACTTGGGAATCTGAAACCCTCTGGGACTGCTCAATGGCAGCGCAATGCATTGCACAATATTTCCTTTCTGGTTGCGCTGGTGGGGTTTTGTGCTGGTTTGGGAGGGAGGATTGGGCTTCATGGTTTGTCTTCAGTGACACAGAAAAGCCTGATGTTTGCCAAGATCAGGCAGGACCCCTAACATAAGGACATGGAGCTGTTGGAGCAGGTCCAGAGGAGGCCATGAAGATGATCAGGGGGCTGGAGCATCTCTCCGAAAAACAGGCTGAGAGAGTTGGGGGTGTTCAGTCTGGAGAAGAGAAAGCTCCAGAGAGACCTTAGAGCACCTTCCAGTACCTGGAGGGGCTACAGGAAAGCTGGAGAGGAACTTTTGACAAGGGCATGGAGTGATAGGACAAGGGGGAATAGGTTCAAACTGAAAGATCGGAGATTTAGATTGGATGTGAGGAAGAAATTCTTTGGTGTGAGGGTGGTGAGTCACTGGTCCAGGGTGCTCAGAGAAGCTGTGGCTGCCCCTCCCTGGCAGTGCTGAAGGCCTGGTTGGATGGGGCTTGGAGTAACCTGGTCTAGTGGGAGGTGTGCCTGCCCATGGCAGGGAGTTGGGACTGGATGATCTTCAAGGTGCCTTCCGACCCAACCCATTCTGGGATAATGTCCAGCCCATCCACTGGCCGTGGGATTACAGGTTGTAATGTCACTGCCTTTCTTGCAGGTTATGAATCAAAGCCAGTGTGAAAAGAAACACAAGCAATAACCAATAAATACCTACTGTCCAGGAAGCTGGTTAGTTCAAGTGCTAATGAGCACAAGCAAATTGGCCATCTGCTTCAGAAGGGGCTGCATTTGCCTGTGTGCAAAGATCAGATGAAATATTAAGCAGCTGTTACATCCCTCTATTGTTCTGAAGAGGTGATTTGAGATAAACAACTGCAGGACTCATTGCTGGAGGCAGTCTGGGTCCAGTTCTGTAGGAGGATGTTCAAAGCCCAGCTACGTGGGAGATCCATGCTAACTCACAATCAAATTGCATGCTTGGTACACAAATGCCAGAGGTCAAGATACCTCTGGATGAGTAAACATTTGCTGCAAGGGTTTGGGAATAAATCCACCAAGGGAAATGGGCCTGATAGCTATTGCAGAATCTCCTCTGTTGAACCGGATATGTTTTAGATATATCCTATTGCAAACAAGCTCCTCTGGGTTATCATCACCTCTGCCTGTGGCAAATGAGACAAAGCACAACACTGAAGCATTCATTGCTAAACAGACATTCCACGGTGGAAATCCAGTAGCATCTTCTTTCGAGCAATTAATCAAGCAAGGGACCAAAGCAAATATGCACAAAGAGCAAATTAAATCATTGTGGATTGGTCATGCCTGCAGAAAATAAAACTGTCAAGGAGGTCGTTTCTTCTGCTGGCTGGGATTATTTATAGCCACGCTGTTTGTAGGAGCTCATCTGGATGGGCAGGGAGCATGGCAGGGGCTGTGGTTGTTGGGATAAATCAGCTGTGTTTAAGTAAGGCTGGGAGTGCTGGCAAAACCAGTCAGGATTCTTTTGGGGGAGCTTTTTTCAAGGTGAAAATGTTGGTTTGTCAAAAATCAAAGCTTTCCTCAGCAACGTGCCAGGCTATGTTTATATTGGCAAACCAGCAGGGTCAGGGCAAGGGCTGGAGCTGGGGCCATGACCATTAGTGGTGTTTTGGTGTGTTCCCTGTTGTGGTGTTGATCTGGGCTAACTGGGACCTGTGATTGATGCGTGCAGGGGATGGCATGGCTCAGGGATGGCTCCTGGATGCAGCCACACCATACCCACCACCCATCTTGGTGCATCAGCTGGGGAGCTCTCCTGTCTCAAGGAACTCTCCTAAATTAAATCAAAGTGTTCAAACTAGCTCCTTGTTTGAGGCATGCTGAGCAAAACCTAGACTACAGAAGCAGTGAGTAGACTGCAGGATTTTGTGGATTGTACCTACAGGGTCTGTGAACACAGCTGAGGGCTGCAATCTGCTGTCAGGAAGCCAATGTCCCCCCATGAGGGGTGAACTGGAGAAGACTGGGAGCAGCTGGGCGAGGAGCAGATAGGGGACCATGTGAGTGTGATGAGCACCATGGCCATGTGTGCACAGCCCCAGGAAAGTCCCACTGCTCAGAGTGAAACTCCATCCCTCTGTGGTGCCCTCCACTCTTGAAGAGCATCTCCCATCTAACAGGCATGGCTGGGGTCATTGGACCACTGCAAGGTGCCAGGTCTCTGAGCCTGTATGTGTGTAAAGCACCCCAGGGCAGGTCTGTCCCTTGATGGATGGAAAAGTTATATTTTTATTATTACTATTATTATCATTGTTGTTGCCATTATTATGCCTGGGAGTGGCATATGCTCATCCAAGCATCTCAGAAGCTGGGAGGTCAGGGAGTGATCCAGGCTGCACAGTGGATTCAGGATAGCTCTGCTTGGAGCCCAAACCCTGTATTTGGTTTCTTTGTCTGGGAAGGGTCTGGGAAAGTAAGTGTTAAATTGCCTCATTTCTCACCCTCAAGGATCCCTGGAGGGATAAATTCCTGTTGTAGCTTCTAGCAAGAGTCACATACTTGCCTGGATCTCCAGTAGTTTGAGTCACCAATGGACCTGTATGGCAAAGACATCAAAACCCGGAGTCTAGATGTGAAGTCTATCCTCAGGGCATCTCCCAAAAGACAGCCAGGGTGGGTGGGAACACAACCTTCCAGAGCCAACATCCTGCTTCCCCATATTAATCCCAGTTATGGATTTTCTGCAATCCTGAGATCTGGCATTAAGCAATCCTAAAACCTGGCATTAAGCAATCCTGAGCAAAGAGTGTTCCCACGGGGCTCATCAACCTGGTGCTCTCACTTCATTCTTGTCATTATCTTCTAGGTTAGGATCTGCTGGGATTGGGGGTTGCAGCAGAAGTGATGTTGTCTAACTGGGTGGGCGATGGACAAGTGGAGTCACAAAACACAGGGGAACTTGTAGCTGGTGTCCAAACTGGTTATCATCTACCCCTCCTTATCTCCCTGCCATTGGCTTTAGTAGTGTCGATGCTTTGATTTAAAACCTGTGTCTTGGCAACTGTTTGCAGCTTCTTTTGCAGCTGGAGAGCAGGGCTTAGTTGTCACATTGCTTAACTCTCTACCAGGCTGGAAAAAGTTGGCAGCAGCCAGCCTAAGCAATAAGGCTGCTTGACTTCAGGTGCATTTTGTCTATTCATTTCTGATAAAGCCTGCAGAAAGCACGTGGGTCTGGCTTCTCCGGTGAAGGAGAAACTCTGAGGGCAGACAGAGGTTTTGAGTGCAGTGGTATTTAAAGCTGTGGGTAGTTACTTTCTGCCAGTAAATGCAGTCCTCTCAGACGTGGTGAATGGAAGAAGTGACTGAGATTTGCATCTCTGCCTGGCACTGGCTCGGAGGCGAGAAGCAGCGCAGCTGCTCGAAGCAAGAGAGCAGAGCTGCAGCCACGAGTAGTGGGGGAAGAGGGGAAGCAAGGGGGAGGATGTCACCACGTATCACTGATACACATTTGCAGTCATCGGTGCGTGCTGCATGGCTCAGGCAGAGCTCATGTTTAATTTACCACCAGACGGGTGTCACATAGCTCTCCCCTTGCTTGGTCACAGGGCTTGAAGTGTCTTTTCTCTTCTCAGCTGTTGATCCAACAGAGGCAACCAGCAACACTGATCTTATGATCCATCTTTGCATTTGATCTCCTGGGGAGAACGTTTCTTCCACTTAGTTCACTTCAATAGCAGAACTGCTCTCTTGGCCCTGGATGGCTGAGAACACACATTGCTGGACCTGGATTTGGCCCTACCAGTGCTTTGGGTTACCTGCAGTAGTGGTCCTGGCACAAATTCTTCTGGCTTTGCTCAGCAGGTGGATGTCAGATGTGCCAAACACCCTGACTCCAAGGATACTGGTGCCCTGGAAAACTCAAGTCCTCAAGTCTCAATTCAACCCAAGTCCTCAATTACAGGTGAGGCCAATTAAGTCATGAGGACAATGCCTAAAGGTTGACCAGGATGCTACCATTATTGTGCCAGGACTTGCACGGACATGGACCTGAGATAGACCATGCTGAATTAACCATCCAGGAGGTTTTATGCAGAGTCCAGAGGCTGTACACTGAGAAGGCAGGGTGAGTGGGAGGGGAGGAGATGAGGAACCACATCATGCCCGTTGTTTAGGTGCATATATCTAGCAAATTCCTTGCCAGCTTGTTTTACAGAACCTGCTGGGAACAGTGTTCATTAGTTATGCAAAGCTGCGTGTTTATGAAAATAAAGTCTCAGATAAGCCAAACTAGCCTGTCATGAGGTCCACAAAAACCAAAAAGTGTTCAGAGAGATGCAAAACCCACCCTCTGCTTGGAGCATGGAAGCTGGGAGAAATGGCATCCGTGCTAGTCCAGGACTGTGCACCATCTGATCTCCCAGACAATGCACCAGCTCCTTGTCTCCTCCTCCTCTTGCCCAAGGGATGTTTTGACTCCGGCACTGAGCAAAGAGAAAGACATATGTGACCTAAATCAGGTTTTACTTCTGCTCGCATCCCTCCAGCTTGAGTAAACAGCAGAGGATGTGACTGAGAGCACATACGGTGCCTCAACAACGCCTCTTCTCTGCTTCAGGTCTTCTTCTCCCTTCCCCAGAGGTGAGTTTGACTCACTCTGTATTTAGAGAGATGCTTCCCCTTTATCCACACCGCTCATTAAGCCACCCTGATCAGCCGGTCCCCAGCCCACCTCTGCAGCTTTTCTCCTTACACGGAGTAGCTTTGTCCAACAGGACCTACCTCCCAAGCCAAACCCCACCAGAGGGCTGGGAAAGGATGGGAAAATCCCTGGAGACTGACAAAACAAACACAAAAAAAGCCTCACTTGATCAGCCCGAGTGCCAGCCCCACCCTGGGGTGTGGAGTAAACACCGTCAAGTATTTATTCATCGCCACTCAGCATCCAAATATTTCTTTCTCTTTGTCACACAGGTGCACACTCACACTCATGCTGCCTGCCAGATGCCTGCATCCCTGCAAACATCTCTGTGAAGGCAAAGGAGGAAAGACATCCTGCCTGCAAGATTTGTTATAAATACACTGGGATTTCTAGCATTTTGATGTCTAGATGCACAAGGATATTTATGTTTGGCTGTCTGAACTTCCACTCTTCTGGACCACACATTTGCCTACCCAGTTACATTCATGCACTCACAAATGTTTACATAAATGTGTGTATATGTAGCTGTATTTAGCATATATGTATATTTACCCACCCACATTCACCGACGTATGAGTACACAGTGCTGGAAATGATAATCTGGATGCCTTGACATTAGTAATGCATAAATCTGATGTTTGCAGCAATGAATACGTGGCACATGATCCCATTTTAACCTTTGCATGAGCATATACACATCTTTTCTCCATCTGTCTAGTTACGAACATGCTTGTGTATAGGTGTGCTTGATATCACTAGGTTCTTACGTGGGAATGTGGATGAATTAAGTTAGCACACAGCACTGGTTATCTCGACCAGACTAAACGTCAGCAGAACCGTTTAATTAAAAATCATATGCTTGTTGTATTTGGATGAATCAATATGAATCCAATGCGTGCAATCAATGTCCTGATGATATTGATGTAACTACCAAGAGAAGAATGAAATATCCTTGTATGACTAAAGAGAAATTCCTGGTTGACCCCATGACCACTAAAGGACTTCATCCACTGACAGACTGAATTAGGCTCTGGGTAAAATGCGGAGGTGTGGCACCTGGGAAAAAAAACCTTTCTGTAATAGTGAACATACACAACACGTGATAAACTACCCTTTGATCTGTCCCAGCTTTACAGATAGTAGGGGAAATGTCTTTAGGGCAAGAGAATTAGAAATATCTACCGTGGATTAGATAAGGGTGTTTAGTGAGAACCCTATTTCCTGCCTAAAATGGTCATGATGATCTGCGATGTGATGAATGAATAACGCTGGGCTCCTGGAGGTCAGGGAATGGGCCCCGAAGGAAGGGTTTTTCCAATGTATTCAAGGGTGTAAAAGGGAGGGAATTTCTCAGCTAATCTGAGTACTTTACAGAGCTGGGATTTTATCCAGAAGTGATCCTCTGGGGCGATTCTCCATTGCCCTGGTGAGACTCTTTTGAACTGGTAGCTCAGAGAAGCATTAAAGGCAACTCGGATTCTTTTTCTGGCTGCCCCCTATACTCACAGGTAATTAAGGACATGTTTTATCCTTATCAACAACAACCTACTTTTATAGTCTTGGCACAAGACTTCACTGAGAAGTCCTACTACAGCCCCTGCAACATGTTTTGGTGTCCACATTGCAGTTTACCTTCAAGAGGAAGGTGGGTGATGCCCAGCTCCCAGTGAAAGCTGAGGTGTGATGCCCAGTTTAGACATAGATGACAAAATGTCCATGAGCCATTGACTCCATTGACTGGATAGGGAGCTGAGGTCAGGTGAGTCTGGAGATCTGCTCTGCTGTGTGTTTTTAAGATGAATGGAAGGCACAACTTATCTCAGCCACACCAGAAAGTGGTTCAACAGGACACATGCTCCACCTGAAGTTATAACACAATTTTCTATTTTCCAGCTAAGAAACCTTCGTGGTTCCAGAGCCAAGCCACCATAGGGTATGGAGCTCCTCTAGCCATACTATGTGTACATCACCTACAACATAGCAGTCCAAAGGAGTACCTTCCTCTACTTTTGTCCTGAAATGATTAGAAGAACAGACAGGGAAGTGTGGGAGGTCAAAGTAGTTTTTTCAATCAGCTGTGTCAAGTTCCACTTAAGATACGACATGTTCTATCAGATAAGGGGAGTTATGATGGCTCCTGACCTCATGGCATGGGCTGTTCCCGGCAGCCTCATGGTAACAGTGGCAGACCATGACTTGGAGCTGACTTAAAGCACTTCTATAATTAGAGACACACCTTTCTAAAGATATAAATGTAATTGCATCTGGATCAGAGAAATAAGGCCATCAGCTTCTTTGTGACCAAGCCGAACTCTACAAACAGACCAATAGCGAAGTCTATTGAACAGAATTATACATGGCTGCTGTCCAGAAACAGGGCTCTTCTGTGGCCCATGGCTTGTTGCCATTTTCACACTCACATTAGACCCTCTAACCATCAGCTACAAGTGTGTGATCCCACTTCTGGCAAGAGTTTCTCTGAACTTGGCCTGAGTCAGCTCTTGCTCTGCACTGAACCCGAAATGGCCCAGATTTCAGTGGCAAGGTCTCCCTGTGTCACTCGGTGGTGATTTCACTGCAGAAGGGGAACAGAGGGGGAGAAGGCTTTTGGGGAAGCCCTACAAGGTGGATGTGGGTTGACCAAGGCTTCTTGGTAGGCTCCAAGGTCTTCAGCGCCATCTACTGCCACACTAAGTCTTGGCTCTCTTGTCATCCCTCCAGGAACTGGTTCAGAGGATACTTTCAGGCTCATAGGATGGAGATAATCAGCAGTTACATGTATTGCCCTGCTGCTCCTGCGAGCTGAGTACAAATTAAAAAACCATGTTAGTGCCTGGAGATAAAAACATGGTGCAATTTCCCTTACAAATTCATACAAAGGGCAAGAAAAAATACTCAAGGACTGCAATTTGGCAACGAGCAAAAGCTGGGCAAAATATAATAACTGGGAGCTACAGTGCTGTTCTTTCTCATCTGCTTCTGCCCATAGGATGCTCCCTGCTGTCAGCATGAAATTACAAAGTGAAAGTTGAGTAGACCATTCAGTGAAAGTCAGAGGGAAACACAGAGATAGAGAAGTTATCACTTAGGTTTCATTGACTCGTCTGCGATCAGATACAAAACATCCCTCAAGCTGAGCAGTGAAGCAATGTTACATGTGAAGATGAACATGTGACAGCATAGGCGTGGCTGAAGTAATGTATCTGTCTCTATGTCATGTTTTAATCTCAATCAACTTGAAGTAAACCAGCTGAAAATGAAGCTACACTGAACTTACAGCCCCTGAATTAAGCACAGAACTTGGTTCTCTGTGCTCTGCCCAAGTAGAAGAACATAGAAGTTCGACAGCTCTGCCAAGCCTAGGAAATATCTAACTTATGGAGCAGGATAGCAAGTCATATCTAATGTGTCTCAGGATTTCATCCATGTGAGAAAAGCTGTGACAACCAGCCACAAAAAACACATCTCTTCAGCCATTTGGGAGCTGGTGTTATTCAAAGGCATTTTGTGGGGTATGTTCCTCCCCTGTCCTCTCAGGAGGTAGCAGTGGTTGAAATACATGTGTTTCTCTCTGCCTGAGAGCCTGGTTATTAATTATATAAAGTGAAGACCCAAAATTGAGTCTGCTCAACTTTGCTTCTTCTGTAGATGAAGCCAAAGGCCATGCAGGAGCTTCAGTATCTCCCAGTCCTCAGTAGTCCACACTCTAGACAAGGAGGAAGATGAACCATGAAGTTTAAGTGTTTTACATCATCTGTAAAGCTATCCTAGGGCATTATAAGGATTTCAACATAATGGAAATGAGCAAGACTTGGGTAACTTCTGGATGGCCTCTGGTGTGAGCAAAGGTGTCTGGGGCTCAAGAAAACCCCTGTTGTCAATCATATTTTAGAAGAACTTGCCCTTAATTGGGGAGTACAAAGCCTTCCAGATACATAAATGGCTGATCTCAGTTCAGCAACATTTTTTGATCTTGTTTTTGTCAATGGCCAAGAAGTCAATGTACACTTCTTTGCATTTAATTCTTCTGGTTAGTGAAAATATCATTAGGAACTGGGATCAGTCTGAGCTAATGAGAGGTGTTGTGGGATGGCTCCAAGTCAGAGTTTTGACAAAATGTGCACATTCAACTTTAAATATCTCTCCCGTGATCCTTGAACAGGGCAGGGAATCCTACAGGTGGTGTGGACTTCATCTGACATCCTGGCTCAAAGATTTAGGAACAGATCTCAGCATGCTCCCTCACCAAACACTTTGCCTTCCCCTAGATCTGATATGCTGTCAGATCCTCTGGGACCTGGAAAGGAAGCAGCTTTTGAGGAACTTGTAACCCAGAAGCAGGGGAGATTTGGGAGGAGAAACCGAAAATTGGAGATTGTGCTCTTTAAAAACAATTTGCTTAGTGCCACCAAGAGTCATCTAGGACTGCTTGTGGTGTGGGAGTTAAAAATGACCTCCAGACCTATTGCATGTGCTTCCGGTGAGGAACTGATGAGCCTGATTCAGTGTTGTTGTAAGGAAAGCAGTTGATATTAGAAACAATTGGGAGGTTCCCATTAACGAACGTTCAGAACATAGCTCGGCATAATTGCAACCTAAATGCTTCTGCTAAGCTCCAGTTGGTGTTGATTTATCACTAACCTTCTGCTGCAGATGGTTGGGTAAATTAGGAATCCTCTGTATTGGAACCTGTGAGCTTTTTCCAAGAAAAACAAACAAAAAACCTCAAGGTGGTTTCTGCAGGAATTAAACTCCAGTTGGAACATTGGCTTTGCCCCTTCTCTACTGAAGGGCAGTCCCATTGATCACTTGAGGGCATGAGTAATAAGGGCTTCTCTGAACCAGAGATAATCTCCTGAAAAAAAAATGATTTTCACTGAATTCTTAGCAGTATGTCTTCTAGTTAATATGCTCAATGGCAGGAGAAAGGTACATTTGTGCGAACACACCCAAATTCCTAGTGGCCATTGCCCAGATCTCCAGCTGGGATATTTGATATGCAAAGCCCTGATCACCTGCTGAATGCTCTGGTGATGACGTGTTACTGCCAGCCTTCCTGGGAAGGCTTGTAGGCATGTGATAAGATTAACACGTGTTCTCACTCACCTTTGGTGTCCCAGTGTTGCCCAACACTAGGTCTTTCTTCGGCATGTGGAGAGATGGGTTTCAAGAGTTCATGGTGACCTTACAGAGTCTCTCTGACCCTAGACATACCTATGACTGAACAGGACAGGCCTGGGGTTGAATGATTTGACTTTCCAGTGCTTCAATTTACCTAGATGAAAAGCAGTGATAAAGAATTCTTGGATATCTTTGCAAACTGCATCATGTCATGCTTATGTAAGAGTTAATTATTCTAATTATTATACCCTTTCTACTGCCAGTGATTTAGCACAAAGGAATCTAACTGAGATGATGGGACAAGAAACTTTAGTAAGGGCTCAATCAACAGGATCTGGAGACTAGACATCTGATCTCTGCTCCTGAATCTGTGACCTTGACTCATCCAAGACCTTGGCTAGGACACTCTAACATCTCTGTAGCTCACATTACCCGTATCTAAAACAGTGAGAATAATACTGAGCACAATGCAGAGAGGTTGAATTCTTCACTGTCTGTAGGGTGACTAGAGAAGCCTTGAGTGCCAGGGAATGCAAAAATGTTTATAATATTCCTCCTTGTGGCTTCAGTTCATGGTCTTGGCATCCATGCTGTACCCTGGAGGGTCCTTTGACAGCAAGTGTGTATTTGGCTTATGACAACCAACAGGAGCAAAAGGGATCCATGCCTCTGGTAGAAAATGCTCCAAATTCAGGGAAAACAGAAAGAAAAAGAAAAAGCTTGGAGCATTCTGTGCTATTCTAAACACATGGTAGTAGAGATTTTTAAACATACATGTAATAATAGGCTCTAACTTGCTGTACAATTGACTCTTTCTTCATGGATAGTCATGGCAATCAAGTTCAGCTGATGCTGTCTCCAGATCTGAGCTACAAGTGCCTGTCATGTTGACTTTACCCATGGGTGATTTCCAGAAGGTATTTCTCCACATAGGAGTTCCTTCTCTTTTACTCTAACACAGTTTAAGTCAGCCAGACTGCAGCTTCTGACCATCTTCCCAGGGACATGGCTATTTTCAGACTTCTGGAGATAAGCATTTCCAAGCAAAGAGTGAGGAACAACTGAAATTTTCTCTGTGGGGGACAGGGGACATGTTTAATCCATTCTGAGACACCACAGGTTCACCTCTTATACCTGCTCTTCATCCTTTGCTGATGGTATCATTTTCACAATTATATTTTTTTATTTTTTTTCTTTTTCTTTTATTTTTTTTGAGGTTCTTGTCCATTCTGAGCCAACAAGTGGAAGAACTGTAAAAGGGACAAAAGGACAGGACTTTGAGTGAGTTTGACAAGAATCTTTCACCCTGGCTTCAACGACAAGTGGAGGCAGAATTGCCTTTTCAGTCCAGCTTCCTCACAGGTCCTACTAAGACGTGGCCATTTGCATCTCTGTGAGGAATCACATCAAAATCATGGAAAATAAAGAGGAGTCGTGTATGGCACAAAGTCATCCAACACAAAGAATTTCCATTTTTCTCACTAGTCACTGATTTTGAGAAAATGCTAAGGTGATGCTTGAAATGATAGCGAATAAAAACAATTCAGGGAGAAGTGTGATGTTTAATTTGGCCAGAGCCTCCTGGGATTTCTAAAGCATGTTGAGATCCTTGGATGAAGGGCAGATTATAAAAACAATAATATAATTAAATATAATTTAAATTCTTCCTTCCAGGTACATGAAGTAGTAAGATCCCAAGTCAGGGTAAAAGAGAGCTACAGTCCACATGCAGTGGTGGAATTTGATCCTTGTTGCTAGGTGAGCTGCTAATTAGAGGGGGGACTTTGTACTTCCTCTGTCAACATTTCCAGTCATAATTTGCTTACAATAGTTGAAACTGGAATTTTAAAGCAAGCCTAAGATGATAAACCTGAGATTTAATGTCGAGAATTTCTTGAAGACACAAGGCAGAATAATGCCATTTTATTTTTATTAATCTCTTGGTGTGAGAGGTGGCCTGGACGGAGGCAGCTGCTGGTATATTGGAAGTTTTTATTCTCACCTTTCAGTGCTGATATCAAAATATTGGGTTTTTTCCACTTGTGTGTTTTTTTTCCTTTCTTTTCCTTCCACACTGGAAATTTAAAAGACCTAAAACCAAAAGTAAAACTCTTTTCACAAATGAGTAGCTGAATGTACTCAGTCCTGACTCATGGTCATGTAGTAAGGGTTCAATCTGGGCTACATGTGACAGCTCATGGTGTGAGCTCAAAGATTACTGGAGCACTGATTTGGGGATGCTCTTAGCACCCTCAATATGTTTGCAGACAACAGCAAGTTGGGTGGGAGTGTTGATCTTCCTGAGGGGAGGAAGGTTCTGCAGGGCAACCCGGACAGGCTGGATCGATGGGCCAAGGCCAATTGTATGAGGTTCAACAAGACCAAGTGCTGGGCCCTGCACTTGGGTCACAACAACCCCATGCAACACTTCAGGCTTGGGGAAGAGTGGCTAGAAACTGCTGGGTAGAAAAGGACCTGGGGGTGTTGGTTGACAGCCAGATGAACATGAGCCAGCAGTGTGCCCAGGTGTCCAAGAAGGCCAACAGCATCCTGGCTTGTATCAGCAATAGTGTGGCCAGCAGGATTAGGGCAGGGATTGTCCCCCTGTGCTCAGCACTGGTGAGGCAGCACCTCAAATCCTGTGTTCAGTTTTGGGCCGCTCTCTACAAGAAGGACATTGAGTTGCTGGAGTGTGTCCAGAAGAAGGGCAACGGACCTGGTGAAGGGTCTGGAGCACAGGGCTAACAAGGAGCGATTGAGGGAAGTGGGGGTGTTCAGTCTGGAGAAAAGGAGGCTGAGGGGGGACCTTCTCGTTCTCTATGACTTCCTGAAAGGAGGTTGGAGAGAGGTGACTGGTCGGTCTCGTCTAAGTGTTGAGCAACAGGACAAGAGCAAATGGCCTCAAATTGTGCCAGGGGAGGTTTAAATTGGATATTAGGAAAAAATTCTTCACCGAAAGGGTTGTCAGGCCCCAGCACAGGCTGCCCAGGGTAGTGGTTGAGTCACATCCCTGGAGGTATTTAAAAGCTGTGTAGATGTGGTGTTGAGGGACATGGTTTAGTGGCCGACTTGGCAGTGTTAGGTTAATGGTTGGACTTGATCTTAAAGGTCTTTTCCAACCGAAACAATTCTGTGATTCTATGATTCTGTCTCCTCTAATTTTGGGGATGGCATTGGACTGACCCTCCCTCATCCCACTCTTGTGCTCACCTTGTGCACTGTGGGCTGGAACCAGAGAGTGCAAACACGAGTGTTGGATTTATTTGTACAAAACAACATAAAAATGACTACACTATGGCCACCTAGCCCAGTATTATGGTTGACAGCAGTGAACTAAGGGAAAATATGACAAGATAAACATGCAGTCACATTTTTCCTGAATGCTCTCCCAGTGAATTTGTCCAAATAACTTACAAAACCCTGAAAGCAGCAGGACTCTCCGCGTGGCATATTTGGTGATGGAAAATATGTCCCTGGCAATGGAGAATATCCACAGATGTCCACAGCTTTGCTTTTCATCCCCTGTGCTTTCAAGAGGCTGAGTGGAAGATGCTGCAGCCCCGAGAGCAGCAATCTCCCAGGGTAAGGGTGAAGCTCCAGGGAAACAGGGCAGCAGCATGCAGCACAGGAAAGCCTCAAATCTTAAAACTCTGCCTTTCCTGTGGTCAGATTTGGGTTATTTCAGGATGACTAATGAGACCACTACTGTCAAATAAATAGGATTTTGTCTGAGCCTTGCCCTCTGGAGTAACTCTGTTAAACCAGTCCTGCTGAGCTGCAGCATGAGCTGGTGAATCCAGCTGTTTCATGAGCTGCATAAGAAACTCTTTGTGTCCCCAAAAGGAGTCACATCGGTGTTGTTTCTCTTCGTGGGCAGATGTTACATTTTGCTGCTAGTTGTGTTGGTTATTTTAGTGTTTGGCTGCAAATATCCCAGGAGAGAGGCTACAACGTGGCTGTGTCTCTTGGAAAAGAAGTCAGAGACTTTACAAACCACTGAATCATTTTGGAATTTAAAGGGTGGAAAAAATTCATGAGGAGGTGTGAAAAAAGCAACCTGCATAATGCAACATGATCAAACCACCCTTCTTTAAACATTAAAAATGCAGGAAAAGTTGGTTAAATGACTGAAACTGTCAGGGCATTATCTGAACAGCAACATCAGGGTTTGGTTCAGGTCCCATCGCAAGGGAAATAAGAGCACTGCAAACCTGAGTAACAAATATCTTGTTCTCAGCCAAGCTTCTACTTGGACAGATCTTGCCATAGCAAAATAGATCCCCTCACACCACCTCACTGGAATAATCCTGCAGAGGAACCATTTTTTCCTTCCTTGTAGCACAGAAGTAAAGGACTCAATGAATGTCAATAAAGAGTCACTTGGAAGATCTTAGCAAGCCTAAAGTTTGGGCCAAAGCAAAGTCATGGAAGCAAAACTGTCTTGGCAGTGACTTTGTCCCTGGAGACTCATCAGAGTCCCTGTGAGTGCTTCCCTCTTTCTGGAGCCAGCAAAACTGGCCTGTAAATACCGAGAAGAACCTCTTTCTTCTCATCTTATTCCTGGCATTGGGAGATGTTTCTCTCCAGGAGATCAGGGATCAGTGTCATCAGTCAGATGGTGTTTCTGTTCGGTACCCACCATCAGTGTCACAGGGATTATGGTTCCCATTTAGGTGTCTTTCCCATGTGGGGTCTGCTTTCATGGTTTTATTCAGCCAACAGCTCAGAGCGACCTTACTGGTCATAAGAGTCTTACCTTTTCTCTGTAATGAAAACTCCTTACATTTTCATATTCCCCATTTCTGCTAAGAAAGGCAAACATTCACATCTCAGCTCCACCCCCAGCACCTTGAACAACATCATCTGAGTAGAAGGTGATGTCCACAGAGGCCTTTCTCCTGGTTGGGAATAAACCCTGCGGGCTTGGAAAGTATCAGAGTTCCGGGATGTGAAAAGGCTCAGAGGACTTTGTGGCCTGAAGAAAGGAATGCAAACCCTCGTATGGATGTCTACTTTCAGTTTTACCCCCACCCCTCTCCTTGGAGCTGACTACCTTGAGCTAAGAGCTCTTTTGAAACCCTCATGGCTCACACCAGTTGCTTATGTTATCCACGCTTTGTTGTCCACAGTTGAGATGTCTCAGGGACTCTCATCTGTCCTCCCTTTGGAGGAATGGTTCTCCCTGTGGAATATCAACCAGCCCTATATGGGTGTCCAGGGCAACTCTTGCACTTGGCAGCTGTGCTTAGGCAAATGAATCCCACCCCAGTTGTCCCCTGTAGGGAAGAATTAATCTCGCTGTAGACACCATTGTCTCCATTGGTTAGATCTTGGCTCATGGGAATTTGGACAGCAGTCCCACAGGTGCCTGAATCTCACAGGGTTTAAAAACCTCTGTGTAGGAGTCCTCCTGTGCAAACCAGAGGTAACTACAGCCCACATCAGCCCCTTGTTCCTTTGTAGTCAGCAACCTGGAAAGGAAAACCTAATGCTAGCAGGAGTCAGCTAATCTGACATTAGCATAGAATAGGAACCCTTCAGTGAGTCTGACCTATTAACCCTAATCTCATAATTACCCCTCTACTGATCAGGAAGTGTGCACTAATTGGCAGAGCATAGGAACAGATATTTGCACCCAACTCATGAGTCATGAGCTTAATTATCAACTCCCCTTTCCAGGCCTCATTAATGCTGGAACTGTAGCAGGTAATGCTATGATCTCCCTCTCCTTTTGGATGGAGATGCACAGAACTACATAGAAAATGATTCCTGTCATTTTTCTTGCATCCCTTGGACAGCCTAAGGCAGCCATGTAGAAATAAATTAAGAGCATCAGGCTGCAGGATCTACACTGGGTGCATGTCTCACTTGCCTTCTCCAGGCTTTCCCTTACTTTGCAGGGCTGGAAGTCCTAATGACCCAGTATGGTCAATCCTTGAATGTCTCTTACTAGAACTGAATTGCTCTAGATGGCAGGATTGCTTCTCCTCAGGAGGAACATGGGTGTCATCCAGCAATGTGCCCACCTGCTGGGGCTCCTGTGGAGGTCTCAGGGGAGAGGGACTGACTGGTTTTACAAAGGCAGGATCTGCTCTGCTCCCAATGCTGTTCTCCTCAAGATAAAGGCAACTATTGGGAAGGGAAAACTTCCTTCTTGAGTTCTGCTGGGTCCAAGGGAATGGCAAGACCGTGGAAGGAGCATTCTGCTATTGCTATACAGTCACACTGGGGTTTTATCTCTCAGGGGTTCACAGAAGGCTTCTTGTAGCAGACACAAAGTATGCAAGGTCCAGGTAGAGGTATCATCCTTCCATGTGTTGGTTATCTCCAGGGAAGAAGTGATCTCTGCCCACCATCTTGAACTTTAGCCCCAGGAGATTTCACAAAGCATGGTGAGCTGGGCCAACTCCAGAGCATCAACAGGTGACAATGTGGAGGAGAAAAGAGCTTTGGGCTTTGCAACCTGTCATTTTTCAACAGAAGCTGACAGTGCATTCACCACAGAGATGGTGGGACCAACAACCTGATGGTTGGGACCAAATGGTGGTACCAAACACCATAAAGGGTGGGACCAAACAACCTGGTTATCACCTGTAGGGTCTTCTGTGATGCTCAAGGGGAAAGGACAGAGCCAAACAGCTGTTTCGTTTCACATCACCACTCCCACTGAATGTTAAGCTTTTCTGGTCAGTGAGTCTGACAAGTCCTGTGATCAAGGGTTCAAGGAAGACCTACTGTAAGCAGGAGCTGCCTTTCCTCTTTCCCTTTCTGTTTCTCCTGGGGTTGTCACACTGATGACTTTACCACAAGGCACAACATTTTGCAACAACCACTCACACAAGCTCCCCCAGTGCTCTCCACAGTGTCCAGTGTGCAGAACCAGTTTGGGGCAGTGATGAGCACCTGGGTTCCCTGGACCTCGCAGCAGAAATGCTGGACTGGTGAATTTTGTGACACCTTTAAAGAAGTACCCCTTTGCATTTGCCTAAGGACATTATTTCTACCTTTTATGAGCAGGGTGGCAGTTTTCACAGAGGAATAACTCTGGACAGAGTTATTAAAAGATTAAAAAACACACCCACAAAAAAAAAAAAAAAAAAGAAATAAATCCAGGCTGAAAAAACAAATATCCTTACCAGAACTCAGGGGCGTTGCTCATAACATCTTGCTTATGTTATGAAGTCTGATTTTATTTTAATGTTATTTGTTTTTTAAAAAGCATGAGGTAGGCTGAATTACTTAGCCGAAATTCATATGACCCGTTGATAAACCAGATTAAAAGTCTCCTGCAGCAGCCTTGTACAGTGCTGGAAGAGTCCCTCCTGCTCTGTAATCTTGCTGGTTCCTGTACCAAGAGGAAAGGCATTGCCTTGTTTGCATTTTCAACAGGCTCACACCTTATTCTCATGACAGCTCTCAATTCCCCTTCCGTGGGGCTGTGAGCATGTGTTACCTGCGGCTCGTGACTCCCAGCAGCATGAGTCATGCCCCCAGGTAGCACTTGCAACAGGCAGGAGATCACCTGGTCCTGGAAAGAAAAGGTGTGGTTCCAACTGGCTCTGTTGAAATCCAGCCAAAGAACGGAGACTTCAGGGCTGTGAACCTGAAAACCATGGGAAGAAAAAAATATGGCATCTTGGCTTGCATGAAGAACGGTGTGGCCAGCAGGACCAGGGCAGGGATTGTCCCACTGTACTGGGCACTGATGAGGCTACACCTCGAGTGCTGGGGTCAGTTTTGGGCCCCTCACTTCAAAAAAGACATCGAGGGGGTGGAGAGTGGCCAGAGGAGGGAACAGAGCTGGGGAAGGGCCTGGAAAATGTCTTATTAGGAACAGCTGAAGGAGCTGGGGGTGTTCAGTCTGGAGAAGAGGAGTCTCAGGGGGGACCTCATGGCTCTCTACAACTCCCTGAGAGGAGGTTGGGGTGAGGGGGGGGTTGGTGTCTTCTGCCGTGCCCACAGTGAAAGGACGAGAGGGAACGGCCTGGAATTGCAGCAGGGGAGATTCAGATTGGACATCAGGAAAAATTTCTTCCCTGTGAGGGTGATTGAGTATTGGAATGGGTTGCCCAGGGAGGTGGTGGAGTCACTGTCCCTGGAGGTGTTCAAAATGTGTCTGGATGCGGTGCTGGGTGCTGTGGGTTTGTGGTGGTGTAGGTAGGGGATGGACTGGGTGATCCTGAAGGTCTCTTCCAACCTTGATGATTTTATGATTCTATGATTCTATTAGGAAAACATCTTAAAAGCTATAGGAAAAATCTTAAAAACTATAGAAAAACTGTGATTTGAAGTAAATCTCAGTGGAAACTGAGAGTCCGTAAGAGGATGAAGGATTTTAGATGACCTGTGTTTGGGTTAGTGCAAAACTTGCTGTGCTGCGACGCACTGTGAGCAGCATCGACACCAATGGGCTTCACTTTGCTTCTGCAGGAAGAGAGAAATGTGTCTTTTTAAAGGAAAAAAAGTGAATGTACAACATCAAGCAAGGAAAGCAGATGTATTTATACAGTTATTAATGTTTGCTTGAGCAGGCAGATGCTAGACATGTCTCAAATACCTTTACTGTTTCTTTTTTCTATTTTTTCTAAGCCGCTGAGCCCCATGGAGATGAAGTCACTCTCAGAGGTGACTTGAGGACATGCAAATCACCTCAAAGCTGTGCTGGACTTTTGCCTTATGCCTATACCAGGTGTTTCGCAACACAGTTTGCTTTGTACATACTTCTTGCCTCTTGAAACACCAGGGACCAAAGTAAAGCCAGGGGTTTCACTTTCTCTCCTTTGGTCCTTAAAATCGTATGGATTCCTTATGCTGGACATGCTGCAGCTCAGGTCCAAATATGGGTTTAGAGGAAACGCAACATCCTCAGGCTAAAAATAGCCAAGCAATGCTCCCCACCTCCCCCGTAATTATGGTTTGACATAATGAGTGAGTTGTATTTATTAATTTGGGCTCTCGGAGATGATGTCACTGTAGAGTCGGGATCTGGGAATTCTCTGAGTCACGTGGAGACACAGAGCCAGGAAATGTCAGCAGAAGAGAAAGAAGTAAATATTAAGGAGAAAGATGTTGGAAACCGGTGGCAACTTCCTGAAAGAAGCCGTGAGAAGCTGGTGGGTGCTAAGAGCAAACCATGGCCTTGGGTTAAAGGTCGATATTCAGTTTAATTAACAAATTAGGACAGAACGCTTCCCTGTTGCAAATGTGTAATGATGTAAAGGAGGAGGGAAGTGACATGATCAAATATGACCCAGGGTCCTGGAATGTAAACTGTCCTCTTTCTTCTGCTAATTGAAAAAGCAATCAATGCCTCTGCAGGGGGATGGAGGGGTGTGTGACCCACTTCCATCTCTGCTAATTTTCCTACCAGACCCAATCTTGCAATATATGGATTAGGATTGGGTGATGCTTGGATCTCCAGGTGACTTCAAAGGCTCAGGACTTGGGCTTGACAGGGTGCTCTTGGTATAAAGCACATCTTCAGATGAGCAGAAGCTCCCTGTGTGTCCTGCCTGAATTCAACAAAGGGTTGCAGATGAAAAAAATATTTGGAAACAGCAGTTTTTAAGTTTCTCTTCCTTGTTTTTACCCACTTTATTGGTGGGAGGCTTTTCATCACTAGATATGTAGAGGAAAGGGGAAAATCTTGGGGGGGAGAGAAGGGAAACTGTGGCCCCATGACGCTCTGCTGCTCTGCATTGAGTGTAAATTCAGGCTGAGCTGCCTGTGTTGCAGGTGGCTTGGTGGGGTGTCTGAAACCACATAAGGGCTAAGGTAGACCATGACTTCTGAAAAAGAAGAAAAAAAACCCCAAAACCAAACTAACAACAAACCCCCGATGATCCTTTTGTTTTGTTTTGTGTTTTTCCACTTTTCTCCTATTTTAAATTCCAAGTTTTCCTCGTGAGATCATCTTAGTTACAATGATGCAGGGTTTTGTATAGACAAGCAGAGGACCGGGTAAACAGAGAAGAAGATTTCTTCTCTCCTGCGTCAGTGAAGAGAAAATGTCTGTCTGATGACTTCAAGTGAAGCTGGCATGTTTGTATCCGATCTGCTGAAGACATTCAAGTCTCATTTCACTGTGAGAACTTTGCCTGTGGTCTGAGTTTGTCGTCGCTTGCAACATCCTGTAGTTTTGATATGAAGCTTCTGCTTACAATTTAATTTGTTTTTTCTTCTGCATCTGCAGCCCTGGCTGGGGAAATGGAGTCTGTGAGCACTGGGGGAGTCCAGAACTTTTGTTTCGACGCTGGATGTGTCTGGCCGTGGGGCAGAAGGGACACATTCTCACTTTCCTCTCACATTGCAGCCTACAGCAAGGAGGAAGCTGCTGGTTTATGTTTCCTTTCAGGTGCGCCCTTTTGCAGCGTGACTTATTTTGTGTTCATCTTTGCCACATGATTTTTTTTTTTTTACTTCTGTTTGGTCTGGAATAAAAAAACTCTTTAGCCTTGGAAATCATGTTTTGCCCCTGAAGGATGTGTGGGTGAAACATAAAAAAAGAAGGTGGGGAGGTGTGTGAATAAATGCAAGAGAAATGCCCCAATGAAATGGTCCTGTGCCAGAAATCATGAACCTTTTCTCCAGATTCCCAAAGTCATTGAGAGAAGCTTTTCATGATCTTCTCAGAAGCCTCTCAGAAATCCCAAACTTGATGTTGTGGTTTGTTGAAAATCTTGGTTGCATTTCTTCTAAACTGAACTTTCTGGTGAGTAGAGTACAACTTTATCAAGATGCTCAATGAGAGCATCTGTCTTATTATAATTAGTGTTATTTTACAGAGCCCAGGGTAAGCAGTTATTTCTAGAGACAGGAATGGCTTTAAGAGAGATGTGGTGTCTATGCCAAAGATCCTGAGGCCACATCCATGAGGGTCCTGGTGATGCTGTGGGCACATGCTCCTCCCTGCAACTGGAAGAAAGTCAGCAAGGAGGTTATGCAGAGAAGAACAGTGTTTCGTCTTCTCTTTCTCTTGGCTTCAGACCCCACCAGCACTTCCCGAAATTAGGTGTTGATATTGTTCCTTGGGTGAAGTTACCAAACACTCTTTGCCTTCCAGGAACAGAGGTGCCCTGACTGTTTTTTTAGCAGTGCAGGGCTTGGAGAAATGGGAGATCTTCAGCTTGAGGGCAGCAAACTTAACTCTGCCCTCTCCTCCTGCTTCTCATTGGAGAAAGCACATCCTGGTGGACTTGGGCTGTGGGACCCTCTCTGACGTTCTTTGTGAAGTTGTGGGACCTGATGCCAATTACAAAACCAGCCCAAGAAGCTGAGGAAATGCTTGGTTAACATGCTGTGCTCTCACAGAATCACAGAATCTAAGGGGTTGGAAGGGACCTCGAAAGATCATCTAGTCCACCCCCCCTGCGAGAACAGGGTCACCTAGAGTACATCACACAGGAACGCATCCAGGCGGGGTTTGAATGTCTCCAGTGAAGGAGACTCCACAACCTCTCTGGGCAGCCTGTTCCAGTGCTCTGTCACAGGGCCTCCACAGGGCTCTCCACAGGGCCACAGCTGCCCTGAGCCAGCAGTGCCCAGGCCATACATGAAATCCTCATTTCCAGTTAGAGTGGCTGTGCCTGAGCTGCACGTCACCTGGACTGAAAGCATCATCCATACTGCAAAAGCCAGCAAGAGGCACTGGAAGATTTGGCAATGAATTGCAGGATTACAAAATGCAGATGGTAGGATTTTGGTGCATCCGTAGCATGGTATCTTCTGTGTCCACTGGTAGTCACAGGACTAGCAGTATTGTGCACTGGGACCACTTCACAGTTTGGCATCCCCCTGGACAGTTTAAGAACAAACCCTTATCCCAGAGCATGCACAGTCCCAAGGGCAAGAGGCAAAGATGTGCCCAAAGTTGTAGAGGGACCCAGAAGCCTGGGTGTAAATGGGTTTAGGAAGGTGGGAACTGCAGTCACTGTTATCAGACCATGCTGTCACCTCTTCTCCTGCTGCCCTTCCTCTTCTGACACTTAGCTTCTTCTCCCATTGACTCCTACAGCTGCACAGTCTAGACAACCTACCCTTCCACATCTCCAAAGTGAGGGGGTACCTCTGCACCTCACGTGTGTTGCATCTCACATGCCTTCCTGTTCAGTCACATGCATTTGTATTTCTGTATCATAGGTCCTTCTTGCTGTTTGTCCTAGTTCTGCTCTTCCGAACTCTCTCTGACCTCTTATGAAGCTTATCTCTGCCTCATGCCAGCTTCTGATGCTCTCTGGAAAGTCTGTTTCTCTAACGGCTGATGCTGGATGAGGCACTGAAGGTTGGCATGATATCTTGTGAGCACATGTGGAAATAAAAACTTTGAATACAATCAGTAGAATTCAAGTGTTTGTAATTTCCTTTTTTGGCTAACTCTAAAGAAATCTTTGGACTGTTTTGTGGCGCTGTGAAAATAAGGGGAAGTGCTGTTTCTCTTAGATACATCAGATCTGATATATTGAAAGTGATTTTAAAATCACTCCCTAAGGGCTTTGCTCCCCAAAAGACTGGGATCACAGCCTTTTGCAGAATAATTCCTTTGAGACTCAGATTAATGCTATTTATAAGATGGTTAATGATTAAAGGACAAGTTTAGCATTAAGCTCTCTGGTTCATTAATGCCACATGACTTCAGACTTCTCCAATAGCTTGGCCACCTTAAAATCCCAGTCTTAATTTTCATTACTGTAGCCCAAATGATAAAAAGAAAATCCATGGGAGATCCTAGCAGCATTTCTGAGAGAGCCAAAACCTATGGCACACCAATGTATTGCCACATGGTGGAAAGGTGAAACCAGGACTTGACTGATCACAGCTGGTCATCTGCCCTTCTAAAAAGACCAGTCACCCAAAAGGGGCTTTGCAATGTTTTTGTTTAGCCCAGATGACATGCATATCTCTCACAGTGTGATTTTTAAAGTAAAATCAACACCCATGAGATTGTGCTCTTGTGCAGAAGTAGAGAAAAAAACACTGCTGGCTGAACATTTCTCCAGCCCTTCAGGCCTTCAAGTGATGGTACATCATGAAATGATCTTCTGCACTGATCCAAATTTAATTTCTGTTGAGGTTTTCCCCCTTGTTTGTTTCAATTATGGGATGTGTCAACTATCCCACTTCAGTGTCTGTTTTTAGGAGATGTTTGAGTAAAGATATGTCAGGCAGGAGACAGGGTGTCCTGAGGGAGGAATTAGGATGAGGATGAAGGTATGCAGTAGCTTTATTCTTGAAGCAAAGGCTATGTGAATGGGAAAAGGGTAAGAAATGAGAGCAGATGTGTAAAACTGCCATGACTGGAAGGGAAGGATGAGAAAAGTGGACTTGATGCAAAAGGTAAATGGGAGCCAAAGAATCAGAAGAAAATGGATATTATCTGCTGTGTTTTGGGTGGAGAAACATGGGGGAGCAGGCAGAAAGAGTGGTGGGGCCTCACATTATTTTTGTTCTGATGTCTAGGACTTACGTGCCTACTAGAGGGCTATTTATGTATTTTAGGGCATGATTTTGAACTTTTGTGGATATTTGCTCCAAAGTGTGATGAATTGTGTCCTGAAAGAGCCTATTTTCTCCTTTCCAAATGGGTGTAGACAGCATCTCAGTTATACATGTCTACACTCCATGGTGGGATTCTGCTCCAGAGTCAGTCCCCCCTTTTCATACTGACATTGTTGGTGTTCTTATGTGAGTCTGGTGGCTGAGCTCCTAGGTACTCATTGGAGATTTAGGGCAGCTTTCAGCTACCTAGGTGTAGATACCTGCTGCCACCTGAGTCACTATGATGTGTCCTGTTTGGTCTTCAGCAGTGAGATGGGTACTGGTCTCTGTTTCAAGTAACAAGTGATAGGACAAGAGGAAATAGGCTCAAGTTGTGCCAGGGGAGGTTTAGATTGGCCATTAGGGAAAATTTCTTCACTGAAAGAGTTGTCAGGCACTGGAACAGGTGGCCCAGGGCAGTGATGGAGTCACCATCCCTGTAGGTATGTAAAGGATGAGTAGATGCCGTGCTTAGGGACATGGTTTAGTGGTAGACTTGGCAGTGTTAAGTTTCTTGTTGGACTTGATGATCTTAAAGGTCTTTTCCAAGCAAAATGATTCTGTGACTCTGTGTTCACCGTGGTCTTGTGTCATATCTGTCAGATTTGGGCAAATATCCTGGATACCCTTAGGCATTGCAATTATTTCTAGACCCAAATGTTGAAGCAACTCTATCCTGCCCTTAGTGGGATTGGGGTGTGTCAAAGCAGGGAGGCTCAAGGCAGCCAGGGACTGTAATTATTAGTGAAAGCAGAAGTGAAGGGCAGGAGGGAAGCACTCTGGCAGTAAAACAAGAAGATTTCTACACTTGCCCTGTGGTTCCTTCCTCATTTGACTTACTGATTGTTTCAGGCACTGGTTCTGATAGCACCGTGGACCGAGCAGAAAACTGTGTGGTTTGGGCATATATTTTGTGTTGCAATTACAAGCTTCCTTCCTTCTAGCCTAAGAAAAAGTCAAAGGAGGACACTGTGCAGCAAACACCATTGATGCTTGGACACCTTCCCCACTTATCAAAGAGTCATCCTCACTTCTGTAAAACTCTGGAGGGCTGCACTAAAGTGTCAGTTATAGATGTGATACTTAGAGACAGATATGCTATGCACTGGCATCTGAAGGCTGTGAAATAGGGGCTGCTGGGCAGAAAAGTTGAAATCTCAGGCTTGAAGGACACAGAAATGTGAAGCAGAGATGAGTCTGAGTAAGTTTATAGCATGCAACACATCCTGCCCTGGCTAGGAATTGGGTTTTCCCATCACTGAGAGGCATTATGCAGAGTCAAAATTAAATTAATACCGTACCTGTTTGGGAACATGCAGGTGAAGATGCCAGCACAGCATGGCATGGCTTTCTGGCTTACTTCTGTACCTACCAATTCCAGGTAAATTGACCAAAGATGTTTAGAGTTGGAGGTGGAAATCATCTCACCCCTCTTCAGGACCTTGATTCATGCATTCAAACTTGCCCCAGGTACAAGACATCCACATGGCTCTGGCAGATATGACCCAGGATCTACAAAACAACAAAGCTGTCTTTGGGATTGGAAGTTGGAGGCCAGACAGATTGTGTTAATTGACACTGGTTACCCCCTTCTTCAAGGGATTTCCATACCCTAAGGGTGGTAGAGTGGGAATATAAAGGCTGGATCCACAGAGATGATGAGGTCTGAGACCTCCATTAGAACTCAGCCACCCACAGGTCTTTATGGAGGCTTTATCTGACTCACCTTCACTGAGGGAGAAGTGGCTGCTCCAGCAAAAGCTGAGAGACTTGGTCAGAAAATTATTACAACCCTGCCCTGAAAGCCCCAGGGACAGCCAGCAGATTAGAAACAGTGTGAAAAGGCAACCTCCACTCTGAACTGCTGTGCGTGGGGCTTGAAGATCAGCTTTGAAGAATGAGGATCCTGACCTCTCTCTCAAGCATCCCATTAATTTTTTTTTTAAAAAAAGGAAGCTACAGCTGGAATTTAATAATATAAAGCTCCTTTTTTTCCCCCTTTCTTAGCTAAATTGCTTTCCTTATTCATCTTTGTTTTCCCAGACTTTTCAATGCAGCAGCCGAGAGCCGTTTTTGTACTGACCTGTTTCCACCGACAGTACCTTGCTTCCAGTAAAATCACAGCACATTCCCTTTGTTTTCAGACTCACGGACAATCACATTTATCTGTTCACTGCCCTTCAATAGCAGGCAGCTTCTAATGGATTTCTGTATGAGGACCGTACCCCTTACCCACTAATTGAAATTCAGTGCACGGAGTCACATCAGTGCAGCGTGGTGGTGGAGAATATCAATGCACAAAGCCAGGAGGGGGAATGGGTAGGGAGAAGTTTCAAATGTTCAGAGCCTTGCAGCAAATGTGACTGGGACTTGTGCATCAAAGAGGTGTAATATGGCCATGTGCTCCAAACCTTCCTCTGGGAGTCCCGAGTTACTTACGAGATTAACATCTACCCTCTGGTAGGTTCAAGTGTGAGGGTGGGCTTAGGGTTTTAGATGAATGTTGGAAACTTCACTGATTTTCAACCTACAGATACACGAAGAAGGGCAGTCTTCAGCCAGCAGCTGGACTCCACTAGTTCCTGCACTGGATCTGAGGATCACAGGCTGGGATGCATGGTTTCACCTCGTGGTTAGAGGCCTGGATTGATGGTGGAGAGAATTGGGCTTTGTTCCCAGCTATGCCTTCTGGCTGACCACAGGCATCTTCAGTTCACCTCTCTTGTGCCACGCTTTCCTCACCCGTGAAATAGCTCATTTTCCTTTGAAAAGTCATTTGAGATGCTGCTGAAAAACAGTTACAAGAACAGATGAGCTCATTTATTATTATTATTTTTTAATAGCAAGGCTCATTTTAAGAAAGGACATGATATATTTTTAAGACCCAACAAGGAAGAGTTCAGTTTCCCAACAGAGGTGCACAGTGGTATATGTGAGGCCCTACAGCACCTCCCAGCTGTCACTCCAGAAGGGAATAAGTTTCCTGAAGGTCATATGTCTTATCTATTTATGCTGATCAGATGTTTCAGGTAAACCAGAGCTTCTCAACTGGCTCTAGGCACCTCTGTGTGGGCACTTTGACAGAGCCCTAGGGTTTCATTGACTGTAACAGGAGGTCAGATGTCCACCTCACAGGGAAAAATCTGCACATAGAGAAGGATCTGTTGTTTAAACAGAGGTGTCTGTTGTCACTTGAGATGTTCCCACACAGGGTGGGCAGATATGACAGAGGCCTATGAGAGATCCATGCCTTTGGGAACCAGCAGGTGACGACCTGCTGGGAAACTGTGAGGTGAAAAAAATTACACATGATGCTTATGTTTAGTCAGTTGAGTCCTGTCCCTGTGTCATTTTGGGCAGTCAGGGTCTCCCATACACCCTACTGCTCTGGTCACTTGGAAAACAGATGCTTATTTTTAAATAATCTCTAAAAGCACCAATAGGTCTGCCATTCAGGGGCTCTGATTGGCCTGGAATCAAGCCCCTACTCTGCTATGGGCACCCCTTAGGAGACCAGGCAACCAGATGACCTTAGTGGATCTTGCCTTGAGAGCTTGATTTTGAGATATGGGTTCTCCTGTGTCAGGTAGCCCAGGCACTGGCTTCTGTAACCAAACCCTCCTTCCACCAAGCTCCAGTTTAGAAGAAACAAGGTTTCATCTCTTCTGAACTTGGAAGGCTGAGTTTAGGGAGACCTTATTGTAGGTTTTGGGGCACACACATCTCATTGTGTCTCGGAAGGGGATGGCAATACTTCACTCTTTCCACCTCTTGTCTACTAGGAGTTGAAACTCCTTAGTAAGAGGAACTATCCCTCAGATAGGCAATTTGGGCTGCACTTGGCATAGCTTTCTTGGATACCCTGAAGTCAGCTCTGCTTGTATACATGGGACAACTTTGCTATTAACTAAAAAGGAATGTTTTTTAACAGCTTTGTTTATTTCTGTCCTTGGAGAAGAGACTGTCCCTTGCAGTATTTGCAGACAGCCCTTGCTAAAAGGAGATCTGATCTCAGGCACGGTCTCAAACCAGAACTTTAATTCCAGTGGTGATAACAATAACAAACACGGCAATAACCATGCCCAAATATAGCACTTGGCACTGTTTTTCCTGTTCAAATATCAGTTCCTGTGACTGTCATTCTTTGCACGCTTCCAAATGCTGGCATTTGGAAATGGCAGTCGCTTCCAACAACGCCTTTTGTCCAGAAGAGATTATTTCCAGTAGACTGCACTGCAAACTGCGATGCTGCACTTTGTCCCTCCAAGGTAGTGATGGGGACAGAGTGTGACTCATGCCTCTCATATGATCCTGAAAAGAGAACGCATCATTGGTGCAGGCTTCAGCTGCTCATGCTTATTTCACCTTACACTTTTTTCTTTTGTACAAAAAGAAATCAGCTCTCAAGATTTCCTCTTTTGGCTTTGGATGCTCTCCAAAGATCTCCTCTCCCCATTTTTCTTGCAGTGCTTTCCTCAAACAGCTTCCTTGCTCCATCTCTTGCACCCGTCAGGGCAGGACCCAGCCTCTAAAAAGCCTGGGCATGGGGAAAATTCATTTCTCATGAAAGATGTGACTTGCTCAGTTCCCAGAAGTTATCCAAGCTGCTGGATGTGGGGCTGTATTATCGGTAGTTGAAACAAGAACTGTGGACCCTGAGGAATGCCATTTTTTTCTCCCCGAATAAGTAAAAACCGGACTGAAATATTAGCATTTTCCAGAATAGTGATCCCTCCCCTAGAACGTGCCTCTGTAAGGACCTAATTTTGGTATTTCCAGTCCAAAGGAAATATTTTGAAATTCCTGAATTTAATAAATTTAATTTTCTGGAGGCTTTGGTTGTAATTTTTGGTTTTTCTTTTTTGTTTGTTTGGTTTTTGTTTTGGGGTTTTTGTTTTTGTTTTTTGTGTTTTTTTGTGGGTTTTTTGTGGGGTTTTTTTGTGTTTTGTTTTTTTTTTTTTGAGGGGGTGGTGGTGTTTTTCCATGAGAACTAACCTGAATCTTTCTAAGCTGCCACCATCCATGTTCTGGTTTAATTCTATCAGGCTCTTCTCTCCCCCCAGCCAGACACTGCACTCACTTCTCTCACTGTATGAACATGGGCATGATGGGAATCAAGGTCCAGGGTGCACTGTGGAAAATGTTGTCCATACTGGGAGGTTGTCTCACAGCTGAAGGAAAAGGTCCAGGATGCTGGAAAGCACTTTTATGAAGTAATGAAAACAAGCAGAGCACGAGGTCAGCATGACCCAAGCAAAATGCTTCCTTTCTGCTTAAGAAAACAAAACAAATGGATTCAAGTGAATTTAAGCACAAATGCAGTTGTTTGCTTTCATTTTACCCAAGGGAAAAAAGTAAAGCTGTGTGTGTGTGAGGCCTTGTGAACTCATAGGCAAATCACAAAAAACTTCAGTTACACAGAAACTGCATTTTCCATGAACTTAATACACAGGAACGGGCAGACAGTCCCCTAGCTGATGGACTGATGGGATTGCTCAGACATGCTTGGTTTCATGAGCATTCAAGAGAAATTAATAAAAATTGCAGAGAAATTTCAGGAAAGCTTCTTTGTCAAGCAAGAAGAGCAGACTCTCAGCTTCGCTTGCAACCTGGAAGGCAATAAGGAAAAAAAGCCAAACATCAACAACCTCCTAGATGAGCAGGAACATGGGGGACCAAGAACAGCAAAGAAGAGGGAGAAGAGAGTCAAAGAGAAGAGGTTGAAGGAAGAAATGGGTGGGGACAAAGCCAAAGGCAACACTTCATTCCCTGGATTGGTTGAGACAGAATTTGCTGGAGAGATAAGGAGGGGTAGACAACACTAAGGATGGTTTCACCTCTTCCTCCCCTCCCTGCTATAGCAGTCTCATGGTGACAGCATGGTGTGACCACACAGACCCTGGAGATATACTTGCACAGCCCATGACTGTGACCTTCTGTAAGGCCTTCCTAAAAAGTTCAGCCAAAATCATCTTCAGCCCTGTGGCAATAATTTGCCAACACCATCCAACCCTGGTGCCTGAAGTTTCCCATCTGCCCAGATGTGTTTGGCTGCTGTTTTCTGGGAAGCATCCTGTTGGGACTTAGGCCTGGACATGCTGCTGTTGAGGGAAGTCCACATCTCAGGCTGGATCTGGAGTCAGCTGCTCTGGGTCTGGATGGAGGCAACTCAGGTCAGCCATGAATTCCCCTTGGTGTTACAACACTGGATTGCCTTGACCTTGCTGCCAGACGAAGGGAAAGATCAATACTTTCTCAGCCATGTCCAAAACACTTGTGACTGCCAGGATTTCTAGTTTCCCTTTTCCATCTGAGCATTTCCCAGTGCCTAAAACCAACGGGCAGGTTCCGGGCACAGTGCTGTGATTACAATCACCCAGTTCTCTCACTTAGTTCAGGTTTCTTTTTTATTATTACATCTGATATCCTGGGTGACAGGTGGAGTGGGTCAGGCTCAGACATGTCTTTGAACATCAGGTATTTTCTGGTCTCTAACCTAGTATATTCCCATTCCCAGGAGGTGGGGAGGCATTCTGGACTATAAAAACTGCTTTGAAGAAGGAACTAAAGGGAACAGAGCTTTGCTTTTCCTTCTGTAGTAATTCCACTGTATCCAAAGAGGTTCATGTCCCTACCCAAGGGATCTCCATTGAGAAGCCAATGCTGACCACATCTGCCCTGTTGGTTGGATTCACATGGGAAGGCTGTTTGCTTACATGATGTCCTTGGTCCAGGCCAAGGGGTGGTGGGAAGCTGGCTGGAGACAAGGGCAGACTAGACCTGCCTTCTGAAATCCATGGAACTGTGGGAATACAACAGGGCAGTGCTTGAAACCCAGCTGTCCAGCTCCCAGCCTGTGCTTAGTTCCAGCCATCCAGTGTTCCCAGTGAACACTTGACCCTCCTGCAATCCCCGTGAAACCGCATGATTTTGGTAAATGACGTGAAACTGGAGGGACAACTTTTAGTCTTCTTTTCCTTAGATGACAGTGTTTAGGCAGCTAAATTGTGCTCTTGGTGTTTACTGCTCAGACGTCACCTCTGAGCTAACCACTGACCGTTCCCCTCTTAATCCCTGGAAAATCACTTGGAAGGGTGATTAATTTGCCTTATTTAGGTTAAATAACCCACAAACCTGACATGGCTGTTTCTCCACATTGACAATGAAAACAACTGGCTCAGATGCTGATAAGAGCCGTCTGTGTTTGATCTGCTGAGTCCCATCCCTACATCTTAAATCAAGCTGGGTGTTTTCCTACGAGGTGGTCCAGCTCAGTGAGGACAGCAAGGCTGAGTCACTGGTTGATGAGACTTTGGCCATGACCCCCCTTGGGCTCCAACCTTTTTGTCTGCAAATAGTCACTGGTGAGTGGCAAAACCATGGTCTTAATGCGATTCAGAGCGGTTCGTTTGTCTCAGATCTCAAAGGCCAGCTGTCGTGGTGCATTACATCCATCCTGATCTGAAGTTAGACTCGTCAGTTGCTGAGCTGAGCAATACACACCAACAGCGGCAAGGTCTCCTCCTTATTTGTACCTGCTGTGTCAGACAGTAATTGTACACATTTATACAGAGCTGGAGAAACCTCAAATTCCAAGGTTTTTACCCATTTTTATTTGTGTGTGCATATGTGGTTATTTTATTCCTGCTGTCAGCTTTTGTACATTGGGAAATTCCTCCAAAGAGCCTCTTCTTCTTGTCACATATGTGCTGTGGGGTGTTTGATGATGCTGACTGTGTCCACAATCACGATCCAGGCTCCAGCAAGGGCTGCTGGATTTGTCTGCACCTTGTATGATATCCTGGATCTGACAGTGTGTGATGTTACATACTTCAGCATAAGATCAAACAAAAACCTGCCATCTCCTTTCCCCACTTATCCCCTCCTGCCCCCTTTCTCTGGCCATTCCAGATGTGTTCAGGTCCCATGCCCTGCCACTGGTGTGACAGTGCAAGCAGATTGACTGCGTTGCCTTTCATTCCCCCAGTAAAATACAACAACTTCAATTATCCCAGCTGAAAACTTTTTATCACCACTGCAGGTGTGTTTCCAGATACCACAGGCTACTATTCCCACACATTTTGTTGGGTTTGGGGGTTTTTATGATTTTTTTTTTGTTTTTCCCAACAGCCTTCTGATATGGGAATGGTTATTACTCTACATAAGAAGCCAGTGTCAGGAGAAACAAAATTTGAAAGCTGAAGAGACATCCAGGTGAATTGCTTCCCTGGATTTTAGTGAGGAAACCTGGAAGCTCTTCCTGGTGGCTGGAAGTGCTGGATGACTGGTTTGCTGAGACTCAAAAACACATCTCTGTTACAGCAAGATGAGGAGCTATTGCAATGACAGGAGAGAAGACAGTGATAGAAAAAAATTATAAAAAAGAGGCAGAAAAAGAGAAACAAGTTTTTTTCCTGATAATATTATTTTCCACTTTGCTAAAGCTCCACTTTAAATTCAGTTTCGCCTTTACTTTCAGAGGCAGCTGAGGAAATACATTTTCAGTTGAAAAACAGGCGACTGCTCTCTGAGACAGACTTCCCCTTTGGGGCTGCCAAATCTCAATGCAGGTCTCAGCACTGTCCTCACTTAACCTCTCCCAGAGCCAAAAAATACCCAAATAACTGGCTGCTCCGTGCACTGGCCATTAACTTGACTAACACTGACCAGGCAAATTAATTCCAGTGAATTTAAATGAATCCCTCCTGAGACTGTCAGACAGTTAAGTCTTCAGATTTACTGGAAAGAACGTGAGAAAGGTAAATAAGTCAAACCAAAAGCCCTCTCTGAGTGTTAGTGCAGTTGTTCTTGTAGGCCTCTGAAGCATGGAGGTCCAACAAGCAGAGGGGACCTTGTTGCCCTTGAGGAGCATACCCCAGCAGTATGTTCCTACCATGCTGAACTTGACTGTGCCAAGATGTCCCCATCTTCTGTGGTATGCCCAAGAGTTCTCTCCTGAGTGCTTTAGCTAAGCACTAGTGAATTAACACCATGAGGAAGTCCTTTTCTCCTCATCACATCAAATATGGTGAGGAAATTAACGAAATTCAACAAGAGCAAGTGCAGAGTTTTGCATCTGGGGAAGAACAACCCCATGCACCTGTACAGGCTGGGGGCTGACCTGCTGGAGAGCAGTGTAGGAGAAAGGGACCTGGGGGTCCTGGTGGACAGGAGGATGACCATGAGCCAGCAATGTGCCCTTGTGGCCAAGAAGGCCAATGGCATCCTGGGGTGCATTAGAAAGGGGGTGGTCAGTAGGTCAAGAGAGGTTCTCCTCCCCCTCTATTCTGCCTTGGTGAGGCCACATCTGGAGTATTGTGTCCAGTTCTGGGCCCCACAGTTCAAGAAGGACAGGGAACTGCTTGAGAGAGTCCAGCGCAGAGCCACTAAGATGATTAAGGGAGTGGAACATCTCCCTTATGAGGAGAGGCTGAGGGAGCTGGGTCTCTTTAGCTTGGAGAAAAGGAGACTGAGGGGTGACCTCATCCATGGTTACAAATATGTAAAGGGTGAGGGTCAGGACGATAGAGCCAAGCTTTTTACAGTGACGACCAATGATAGGACGAGGGGCAATGGATGCAAACTGGAGCACAGGAGGTTCCATGTGAATATCAGGAAAAACTTTTTCACTGTGCGAGTGCCAGAGCACTGGAACAGGCTGCCCAGAGAGGTTGTGGAGTCTCCTTCGCTGGAGACATTCAAACCCCGCCTGGATGCGTTCCTGTGTGATGGACTCTAGGTGACCCTGCTCTGGCAGGGGGGTTGGACTGGATGATCCTTCGAGGTCCCTTCCAACCCTAGAATTCTGTGATTCTGTGATTCTGTGAAAGGAGCTATAGATTTACACCTGATGTAAGGTGGCTCCTTCTGGGGAAAAGCAGGCCTGGCTTTTCCACGACATTTTTGCAGGACTCCAAAATATCTCTTGGGACACAGGACCTTATTAAAGTAAATATATCAGCTGCTTCATGACAGTTGATGGGGCAAGGATCTATCTTACAGTGGGAGTCTCAGTGTCTGGTGGTTCATTGCCTTTGAAGATAGAGTATGAAAGTCAGGCAGGTTGGCAGCTTGTCCCCACACTGTGACCCCAGGATCAGGCAGAAACATATTCGCTCCCTGATTTCAGGTACACTGATTGCAGATCTGCTTCTTCATATCCCTTCATCCTAAAAAGGGGATAAGAGGATGGTCTTCCTTGGAAGCACTTTGCAAGCTGCTGATGAACAGGGATGTGCATGAGCTAAGCTAAGTCTTCTTGTCATGCAATTATCAGTGTTAACACATGCACAATCATGACATGCAGCTTTCAGAAAATTGCTTATTGGCATGTGGCATCTCTTTGGTAGATACAAGTGCTCAAAACCATTTTTGTTCTATCTACATATTGCACAGGGAGTAGGAAAATAAATACAGGAATCCCCCCAAAGGCTTATAGACAAGTGGTTTTCCCAAGAAAGATTGGACCAGATGGTCCTTAAGGTCCCTTCCAATCTGATATTCTGTGATACTCTGATTTTATAAAGTGCCAGGGCAAATCCCAGTTAGCCGTCATCTGCTTGATATAAATAAATAAAACCTCCTGATATTTGAAAAGTCATGACAGCCAGGTGAAGTCCCTGGAAAAAGGAAAACATTAAACCCATTTTTGAAAAGGAGGACCCTGGCAACTACCAACTTGTCAGCCTCACTTCTGTGCCTGGGGAGATCATGGAATGGATCCTCCTAGAAGCTCTGCTAAGACACATGGAGGACAGGGAGGTGATTCGAGACAGCCAGCATGGCTTCACCAAGGGCAAGTCTTGTCTGACCAACCTGGTGGCCTTCTACGATGGAGTGACTACATCAGTGGACAAGGGAAGAGCTACAGATGTCATCTATCTGGACTTCTGTAAGGTCTTTGACATGATGTTTCACAACATCTTTCTCTCTGAACTGGAGAGATATAGATTTGATGAGTGGACTCTTTGGTGAATGAGGAATTGGTTGGATGGTGACATCCAGTGGGTAGTGATCTACGACAGTGTCCAGATGGAGATCAGTGACAAGTAGTGTTCTTCGGGGATCAACACTGGGACTAGTACTGTTCAATATATTCATCAATAACATAGACAGTGGGATCGTGTGTACCCTCATTAAGTTTGCAGATGACGCCAAGCTCTGTGGTGTGGCCAACACACTGGAGGGAAGGGATGCCATACAGAGGGACCTGGAAAAGCTAGAGAAGTGGACCTGTGTGAACTTCATGAGGTTCAACAAGGCTCGGTGCAAGGTCCTGCACCTGGTAAGGGCAACCCCTAGTATCAATACAGGTTGGGGATAAAGGGAGTGAGAGCAACCCTAAGGTGAAGAACTTAGAGATACTGGAAGATGAAAAGCTGGACATAAGCTGGCAATGTGTGCTCACAGACCAGAAAGCCAGCCGTATCCTGGGCTGCATCACAAGAAGCATGACCAGCAGAACAAGGGAGGGGATCCTTCCCCTCTACTCCACTCTCGTGAGACCCCACCTGCAGTGCTGGGTCGAGCTCTGGAGTCCTCAGCACAGGAAAGACATGGCCCTCTTGGAATGAGTCCCGAGGAGGGCCGCAAAAATGTTCAGATGATGGAACACCTATCCTAAGAGGAGAGGCTGAGAAGATGGGGTTATTCAGCCTGGAGAAGAGAAAGCTCCAGGAACATCTTTTTATGGCCTTTTAGTACTTGAAGGGGGACTGCAAGAAGGATGGGGACAGCCTTTTTNGACAGACTTTTTAGAAGGGTCTGTAGTGACGGGACAAGGGGTGATGGTTTTAAACTGAAAGAGGGGAGATTCAGGCTGGATATAAGGAAGAAATTTCTAACAATGAGGGTGGTGAGACACTGGCACAGATTGCCCAGAGATGTGGTAGATGCTCCATTCCTGGAAACATTCAAGGTCAGGTTGGACGGGGCTCTGAGCAACTTGCTCTAGTTGAAGATGTCCCTGCTCATTGCAAGGCAGTTGGACTAGAGGACCTTTAAAGGCCCCTTCAACTCAGACTATTCTATGGTTCTATGATAAACACATGGAGATACATGGACACATCCATATACATTATACACACACCCTCCTCCCACCCCCCCTCATGTATATGTGTGTGTGTGTGTATATACGTTACACACATATGATAGCTTATGGCTAAATATGGTAATATATTTGCTTTTTAATCTATCTATAAGGTCAGATTTGTGTATTAAGCCCTGGTGCAGTAGATTTAGCTTCAGTGCACTGGATTCCTAATGAATTTTGTCTAAGTGCCTCCTGCAAACTGATGTCTGGTGTGGCTCCAGCACACACATCTCATCAAGTGCCTTTTTAAGGAAGGGGAAGCACTGCACTGAGACTTAAAAATTGAGGACCTACCTCAGAGAAACATCAGTTCTGCATTTTTCAGCAGATGCTGCAACATTGGCAACTTCCTCAGCAGAGGGTGGACAAAAAGTACATGGTGACATGTGTGTGCTCTTAGTGGTCCCAGGGCAGAAAGAGCTATTATAGCACAGTAAAATGAGAGACATAAGCTATAACCAACACAGATACAGTGGGAGAACATTCCCAGGCCTTTGGCACTTCTCCAGCAAAAACCCATGTGTGTCTTGATTTTGGGATCCTTCAGAAGGACTGTGATTGTCACCATGGCTGAGGAAAACAGGAGTTGTTGTCACCAAGAAGCATGGATATGTTATTGTTGGTGGCCCAGTTCCTCCAACACCTCATTTGAGCTGTGTTTGTAGTGGCCAACTCCACCACATCTCACCCTTGGTTTTGCTTGGTTTGCTGTCTGCTCAGAGGTCACCAACTGCACCTGGGGCAGATGGCCTGGCAGAGTTGGGCAAGTTGCTACAGCAATTCCCTTAGAGAAATGAAGTTGTGAAATGGCACAGTGCCATCTGCAACAGATGCACACAAACATGTTATCGCTCCTTATGCAGTCCCAGCTCCCTCCCAGGGATGCTCTACAGGAATGTCAGACTTTGTTTGGGATGTCACCTTCTGTCCATCCATCTGCTGGTCTAGCATTGACTGAGTTACCCCAGTTCAGAATAAACTGTGTTGTGCTTTGTCCTCTTGAGAGCCAACATTTGCACCCATAACACTGTGGTAGAAGTTAAAGCTCCAAGGATAATGGTCTTCAAGGCTAAAGGTAGCTCTGTTTCTTCCCTCAGTTCTGTTCTGATTTAATTTCCTATTGTCTTCTCCAGTCCCTCTGACTCCTTGATGCCACCCTGGCTCCGAGTTTCTGGAGATACCATGGCTTGGAGAAAAGAAGCAGCAGTAGATCTTATTCCCCATGTTCTCCAAGTTGCTGTGTGCCCTGGGTAAGCCATAAGATCTTAGGGCAAAGGACATGTCCTCATCACCAAGGCAGGGAGGTCTGGAACAGCTTCTAAGTAAGCTTGGGGAGTGGGGAAATTGCCTCCTGAACACACCAGCTTTTAAAATGAAGCTGTATGACCTTAAGGTGGGGATGGGATTGTGGGGTGACTGTGAAATGGACCCTCAAAGTCCTTCCTAGCCCAGTGTTTCTGGAGACTTTGAATTTAGGGGTTTAATCAGCTGAAAGAAGGAGCTGTGAATCAGGAAAACTGGTTCTTTGGGAATGCTGGGCCCAGACTGCAACCAGAACAGGTTAAATTTCTCCAGCAGGAACTGGCGGTTACTGGATGTCTTTGCTTCTGTTTCCCAGCTGCTTTCATAAAGGGTTTGTTGGTGTCTGAGTCTGCCTCAGCCCGACTGTCTGCAGCAAAGTCAACAACCCTGAGCGGGCTCTGGCCCCAGCGTCTCTGCTTAGAGGAGTGACAGGCTCTGTGATACCTGCCCTGGGCAAGGCTGGAGGAAATCCTTTTCTGCCCTCACACTCTGCCTCTGTGCTCTGACAAGTAACCTAGAGTGGCTGTCACTTAGCTGTGCTAAAGGCCCCTGACAGGGTCAAGCTGCAATGATATTTCTTTTTTTAATGAATGAGGGTGTTTTGAATGATCTCATGGTGTTTTGTGAATTTTATTCCTCTTCTTGCTGGCTGGCAGCACACACAGAAAATCATGAATTTTGTATTGATGCTTAATTCTGAATAAAACCACTGCAGATTTCACAAGATGTACATAACATCATTAGACTCAAGGGGTCCTTTCTAGCAGATGCCTGAAGCCAAAAGCAGATAAAAATTTTTAGCAGGGTCTAATTTATGGTCTGGCTTAACAAATATTCATATGGGTGTGAAAAACCTTCTGAAGATGTGCCATGGAGCATTGTACCCCCTGTCATCTTCCTCACTGCTTACTCTGTCTCAAATTGGTTTTGGTATTTCAACTGGTTTCAGCTCCGGGCTGATTTTTCTTGCCTCAGTTACATCTCAGGTTTCAAGCTGAAGATGTTTCACGCATGGCAGATTGGCACCTGTTATCTACAAGTCCAGCAATACTGACCGTGGTTGAGTTTGGACCAAACTATACTCTAGAATAAATCAGGATGATCTATTGAAGGGATTGTTGCAGGGCTGTTTAACACCAGACCAGTTTTACTCTCAGCAGGATTAATAACAGGCAATTTTCTAATGAGCCCATAAAGTTCTGCCTTGGTGTAATATGAGATGTTTGCCCTTTGCTTCTTTTGAAACCTGCAGTACATTTCTGTGGCTCCAAATGCCAGGCGTGACAGAAGACAATCTCATTTAGTTTTAATTGCCTGATGTGCATGGAGAAGCCAGGCAGGAGTCTGGATGCTGAGCACAGGCATCTGAGAACCAGGGCAGAGGAGAAGGCAAAGGGAATGTACGGTTACAGAATCACAGAATCACAGAATCCTAGGGGTTGGAAGGGACCTCGAAGGATCATCCAGTCCAACCCCCCTGCCAGAGCAGGTTCACCTATAGTACATCACACAGGAACGCATCCAGGTGGGGTTTGAACGTCTCCAGCCAAGGAGACTCCACAACCTCTCTGGGCAGCCTGTTCCAGTGCTCCGTCACTCGCACAGTGAAAAAGTTCTTCCTGATATTCACATGGAACCTCCTATGCTCCAGTTTGCAACCATTGCCCCTTGTCCTATCATTGGTCAGCACTGTAAAAAGCTTTGCTCCATCGTCCTGACCCTCACCCTTTACATATTTGTAACCATGGATGAGGTCACCCCTCAGTCTCCTTTTCTCCAAGAAAGAGCCCCAGCTCCCTCAGCCTTTCCTCATAAGGGAGATGTTCCACTCCCTTCATCATCTTAGTGGCTCTGCGCTGGACTCTCTCAAGCAGTTCCCTGTCCTTCTTGAACTGTGGGGCCCAGAACTGGACACAATACTCCAGATGTGACCTCACCAAGGCAGAATAGAAGGGGAGGAGAACCTCTCTTGACCTACTAGAACCTCTCTTGACCTACTACATGGAAGAAAGGGATGCAAAGACATTTCATACACACACAAGGCATCTTTGTTGCCACAGGTAATATCCAAAAGGATATCAATTAGTGTTTTCTGGAGTGTTTTTGTTTTGCCTGAAACAATGAGCATTGCACTATTTCATTATGTATTTATGTTCCATAAATGAGGAAATGTTCACAGCCTCTCACGCACTCACACACCCCCGTGTTTCTCTAACAGTAGCAATAGTGGCTGAAAATGTTTGCTTAAGAGAAACAAGGGAAACTTGGGTAGCAGGTGGAGATAAAGAAAAAGCAAAACTCTTGTCAGACAACTTGTTTTTCTCGTGTGACTAACACTGTGTCTGTGCATGGACTGCTTCATACAGAGCTGGGGGAATGACTTAAAGTCAAATGTTGTCTTTGCAAGACACAGTTCCCATGCTTGTGTAGGTAAATAATAATGTTGCTAAGGTTTTATATAGCATTTTCAGCCCTTGATCACAAAGATCTTTACAAAGCTATGAGGGACCTGGTTGAGGAACCAGATCCTCATTTTGCAGATGTGGAAACAGAGGTATATAGAAGTAAAACATCTTAAGTTCACCCTGGAGATCCCCTGCAACTGGTGAAACCTCAGCCTTGTTCCTGTGTTACCTGCTCTGGCTGTGCTGCTTCTAGCAAAGACGTAACTTTTTGAAGCACCTGAAGACAGTGAGTTATCCAAATCACTCTGACCTGACCAAATTGATGTTTTGAATCTCACTTCCAGCTCTAGAAAGGTGTGCCTGAAAGAGCACTGACCCAATGAAAGTCACAAACTCATCTGAAAGTTCCATGTTAAAGCCAGCTAGTGGCACACATATTTTACCAGAAATGTCTAATGAAGATTTTCAGATGGGTGATTGCCATGATCTTGTGGCAGCTCCCACAGAGTTGTTTTTGGAAGTGAATACAAGCAACAAGCCAAGATGGACTGTCTGCAAGAGGGAGGGCCATGAGTGGGTCACTGGGACACCGGGTGCTAAAGCTGGAGCTCAGAATGTTTCAACGAATGACATCTCCAGACTTGCAGGAAGAACATGTGGATACCACCTCCCTTTCCAGTCACTGTTCTCCGTGTTCTACCAGAGAGAACTACCAAGAGAAACTGAAAAAAAAGCTTCTCTTAGCACACAAACCTTCAGAGAAGCCATTGACACCTACTTTTGGCTCTGCTTAGCTGTATTACAACGTGGCTTGAATTTCCTGAGAAGTACTAGCTTTGTTTGAGTTTGTTTCCAGGCAGAGTTATTAATCTTCTTTGTGGTTTAGGATAAGGTAAAATAGGTAAAGGTAAAACAGCTGTGGAGCACCCAGTGACCTTGGAAATCTGATTTTCTCAAAAGCACCTGTTGGGTGCAGGGAACAAATAAATCAGAAAGAAAAAGAGAAAAAAAGAGAGGAGTGCAGCCTGCACACGCATTGTGCATTTTCCCCTCTTGGTATTTGCTCCTGTGTCTGCTGAATGATTTTATTTCTTCTCCAGCATATAAAGAAGAGACTAAAGAGGCTGGTGACATTGGTCAAATGAGCTCATTCCACTCTCTTCTGTTGCTACTGACCTGGAACTCTTTGGATCAAGTAGAAAGCCTTTGTCGATCTGACGGCACAAAGCCCAGACAGTTGTCCTGGAGAGCCCAGCTATTGGTAAAACACTTTCCAAGCATGCAGAGCTAAGCCTGCTTAGTCCCTGAAGAAGGGAAGTCAAGCCAGAATTTCAACAGTAGCCGCCATCCCCAGCTGTCCTAACCATCAGGGTAGTAAAGACTGCATTTCAAGACAGACAATAGATGAAAGAGAAAAGGGTGTTTCTAGGCAAGAGAAGGTCTTGGAGTAAAAATTGCTTCGGACTTGACCCTGGGGTAAAATGTACCAGCTTGGAGAATTGAGACTTCTTGGTCCTCTGCCACCGAGGGCTGGAAGCAGCTTGTTTTCTCTGAATTCAGATGCTAAGTAGACCTGGACCTACTCAATGCTTGCATGTGAAGACACCGCAAGTATACCTGACATTACACTCCAGAAAATGCTGAGCTGAAAAAACAAAACCCACCCAAACCCAACAGCAACATCTTTTCAGCAACTTTGGACTGTCAGAGGGGAAATGAGGAGAACTTTGCTGTGCTGACTCACGGGTTACAATCGGTGTGTGGTTGACTTTGCTTTCTGTTTGCAGGGATTTCCTTTCTATCAGCGAAGGAGCAGCTGAGCCTTAGCTAAAAGGAGAAACAGATATTTTTGTCACATGCTGGTGGTAAAGACAGGTTTCACAATGGGCTACTTTCTTCTTGCACTGAACAAGGAGCTTCAGTCACAGAGAGAAATCAATCTCATCTGAAAAACTCCCTGTTTCATTGGCCATCAGAGGCTACCAAGGGTCGGGCAGGCTGGGAAATGCTTGGACAGAATTACTTGAGACTCCAAAGTCCCAGATCAAATGTTTCTAGACCATGGTGAACACGAGATGACAGAGGATGAAAAGGAATGTGGATTTATTATAACCAATATGGTGTTGCCATATAGCACTAAATTCCCAGAGGTTTTCAAAATGCATGGCATGGATTTACATGGCTCAGAGCAAAGGGAAAACTTGCTGGACCGATGTCGCTCATCAGAGACATAACAACTCATGGAATCATAGAATCACTCTGGTTTGAAAAGACCTTCAAGATCATCAAGTACAACCATCAGCCATCAACCCAGGACTGCTAAGTCCATCACTAAACCATATTCCCAAGGGCCACTTCCAAACATTCTTTGAATACCTCCAGGGACGGTGACTCCACCACTTCCCTGGGCAGCCCATTCCAATGTCTGACCACCCTTTCCATAAAAAATTTTTTTCTAATATGCAGGCTGAACTTGTCCTGGTGCAACTTGAGGCTGTTCCCTCTTTTTCTATAGTTTGTCACTTGAAAGAAGAGACTGGCCACCCCCTCACTCCAACCCCCTAAATGATGGGGATCTTTTGATTTTGGGGGTGAAAAAAGTCATTGAAGGAGACAGGCTGGCTGTGTGAGCTCCCCTCCGAGGGCTCCTGGAAAAGCTGACTTTCTGCAAAAACATGAGCAGCCTCAGGCACACAAGGAGGGAAGCTGCTCTCCACTCTGCAGGGCCTGTCTTGCCCCACCATGGGGTCAGGGAGCCAAGTGGCTCCCAGTGTAGTTTCACCTAGCTCCTTCATAACCCATGGGATGGGTATGAAGTGGCTCCTGTTCCAGGAGCCTTTCCATGGATATGTCAGCAGGAATGTAGAGTAGCCAAAGCTTGCTCCCTTGTAAAATTTTTGCCTCTGTTTAACTGATGACATGTCGTTAGCTGAATCTGTTTAGGCCTTTTTATGTTTCTGCAAAACTAGTAACACTAAACAGGGCTTAACATTCCCAGTAAGAGGCCAATTTCCCCTCCCTCCCTGACTCATTTTGGATCAGGGGATACATCTGTGAGCATATAATGTGCAGCTCATGAGCCAATGAGCTTCACAGAACCAATTCAGCCCATTCCTCAGGCTCCAGGGCTGAAGTGTTTGGCAGCCTCTTGAACTTACTCCTTCCCCAGGAGGCCACATAGGATATGTCAAGGTGTGGGAGAGAGCTTTCACACATCTGAGTCCCTCTGGGCTCTACAGAAGCAACATTGCATTCAGTCAGAGCCAATTTGTGGGACACCTCGTCAAGAGGCAGACAGCAGAGAGCACCCCACGGGCTGTTTCCAGTGATGGTGTTGAAGAGCTGAGATCTCAAGAGAACTGGGCAGACAACTTTTAGTAATCTGAGACATAATTGCCATACTGGAAGTATTGAGCAAAGTAGTCTTTTGGAGCAGATCTCAGGAGTAAAGACCTACAGCTCAGTAATGATATCAAGGAGTAGCCACATGAGGTCTTCTACTAAGGTTCAAGGACCAGCCTAAGCCAGTGGAGACATTTTGAATGTCTAATATCTCCACCATGGATGCATGCATGGCTGGGCTCTGATGAACTTGATGGATGGCTGACAGATCTATTTCCCTGGAGAGGTCTGGGTCATGCCAAGGAGCAGAGAAGGCTGGTGAAGTGTCACCTCCTGGTGTTCATGCTCCTGGGGTCCAGCTGGGGCCCTATGGACGTGTGTGCTCGTGCCCCCCTCTAGTGGCTGTCCCCAAGCCTGCAACGTGTCCCCTCTTCCTCAGGTACCATTCAGCTCAATGGGGAGCACTCTGACTCTGTTGTTGATGGTCTTCGGGTGCTACCTGGCTTGGGACTGCGCCCTTTTGCAACTGGGTTTTGTGGCACATTCCCCTGCAGTAAATTAGTCATACACAAAATTCTGGGGGGGCAGAGGATCAAAATCTGATAGCAGCCATGTAAGTGTGACAGGACTGTGCCTCCTATTCCTGTCCAGGTTCCCAACACATGAGCTGGCACTGAGGAATGTGTCCTTGCATGAAGCCCATCACCTCTGCTAAAGCTACAAGGAGGGGGAAGAACATTTTGGTGATGATAAATCAGATTTTCCCTCCCCCTTATGCTTATGACTTGCTTTTGTGCAACAAAATTTGTTTTGCAATGTGATTACAAAAATAAAAAAGAAAAAAATGTTTCCCAAAACCACCAACAGCAACAAAAAAAAGGTGATGTGTTCAGATCTGAGCTGCTTTCCCAGGCATGAGATGAGCTTCCAGGCAGAGAGGACATTGTGTGAAGCAAAAGTGGAAGCTGGGTATAAACATTTGACTGCTCTGCAAAGGGCTGGGAAACAAGATGATGTGATTTTAGTGCTGCATGTAAACTGGAAAACCCCAATGAACCTGAGATACTCCAACAGTCACCAGCCTTTTACACAAACATGCATTACTCATCAACTCCAATGGAGGCATAAAAGGGGCTCTATTTTCTGTAGGTATTTTTACAGCTGTTGTTACAACATATCTCAATTCCTTACAACCTTTGTTGTATCTCCCCCACAGCTCCTCAGGCAAGACATCAGAGTTATACCCATTAGACCGCTGGGGAAATTGAAGTGCACAGAGAGACTGAGGATCCCAGAGGAAATAACCAGCGAAGAAAGTTGGGAACTGAACTTCGATCTCTGATTACCACTGAGCTGCCTTATCTCAGATAAATCCTAAACAAAAGCCACAGTATCTCTTGAAGTCAACAAGGCACAAATGTCACCACAGGACCCCAAGAAACGTCCCCAGCACTGCTCAATGCTTCCTTGCAGCTGAAGGTAACTGTGAGAGCAAAACATGGTAACTGGTGCTTGGTGGGTTAAGAAGCTCCACTCACTTGGCACTTCGAAGATGAGCGTTGCACAGACTAGAAATCACCTCCACAAAAGATGGTGGCAGCCACCGGGAAGAGAGAGCAGAAAGTCCCCTTTGAGCATTACCCAAACTGAGCTGCTCCAGGCAGGTTTCCTCAGTTAGAGAAGTGGCTTCTGACAGTGACCTAAACCCATTAGAGAAAGGATAAATGAAGGCAAAAAAATTAGTTTGCTCTCTGCCCTTTTCTCCTTTGCTTACCACCATCTTAATATTGCTTAGCAAATAGATATCCTTTAGGTACATCCCTAGAGCTTTCTGGTTGTTTTTGCATAGCAAGCCTTGGCTGTTCTTGCAGGCATGAAAAGGTTTTCAGCACAAAAGCCATTATCTTTCTGCTGTAGGCCTGCTTGTGTTAGTGGTTGCACTTGGCAATCTTGGTCTTTCCCAACCAAACCAGTTCTATGCTACTAAGTGTGATCTTTTGTGAAGACAACTTGTCATTATACTTTGATAGAAGAGTGACAGCTTTCCAGTCAAATATGCTGGCAAGGTCAAGGCTCAGGAGCTGAAATAGGGTTCATGTTACCCTTGAATTTTGGTCTAACAGCTGAGGTTAAAACAAACCATCAATGATCAGTGATCGCTTGTGTTTCCCCAAAGCATTGCTTTGGGCTCCTTGGTGTATTCTTTCAGGATTGTTTGAGGAAATCTGCTGGGCTCTCCAGGGATTTCTCCAACAGCTCCTCTGATTACCCTGTGTAGAAGGTGGTGGACTTTTGCATTGAGATTGCTCCCTGCAATGCCTAGCACACATCACAGCATAGTGCAGGAGTGGTTTTGATGTGAAGGGCCAAAAGTAACCCATCCTATCTCCATGCAATTACTCCCTATTCATGTCTTTCAGGCCACTCATGATCTTCTAGACAACTCCTTTACTCCACCTGCAACATCTCATTTCTAGACGGAATGCTTAATTTCTTGTCATGTGGGGTCAGACCCAAATCTCAGCCCTCCTTATTGCTCTTCTACCTCTTCCAGTTCTGCTTGTCTGTTTTTGAGAACAAGAACTATGCTTCATATTCAAGATGTGGAGAGTGGCCTGGGTGTCTGTCATACTCTAGTCTTTCTTCTGCTTCACAAACACAGTCAGCATGGGTCAGATTCCTGTGATCTAGCTCAGATAAATGGAAACTGGAGTCTCCTTTTACAATCATTAAGGAAAAGCAGTCCTCTCTGGAGGTGATTCATCTCAGGTCTAGATAGAGGTTCAAGATAGGACAGACAAATCACTTTCTGGAGGTTGAGATATTCTAGTCATAGGTGCCTTTTGCTGTCAAATTACATCTTGCTGAAGAAAGACTACTTGAACTGAATTTTTCCTTTCTATCTGACCCCTTTGATTTCCAGCAGGGGAGTATGGATCCTTATCTTGTCCATCTTTCTACAACCCTTCTTCTACTTGATAACAAACCTTTCATTTTAGCTCTTACTGGCAGACTCCAGCTTCATATTTCAGCAGTTTTAGAGTTAGATTTTCCTCTCAGGTCAGCTGCTCTTCATTTTTCTGTCATTCCTTCTTTCCCAGGATTGCCCACAAATCTGCCTTTTCTTCTGATGTGCTTCTTCACCACTCACCTGAAGTTCTCTCCAAGCTCTCACATGGGGAAAGTGAAAGATGGGCAGTTTCTGGTATACACTTTTCTCAGATCTTTTTCTCCCAGAAAGACCAACAACACTGTATAAAGTCTCCCAGAGTTAAATAGAACCATAGAATGATTTGGGTTGGAAGGGACCTTTAAAGGTCATCTAGTCCAACTGCCCTGTGGTGAGCAGGGACATCTTCAACTAGATCAGGTTGCCCATCCAATTTGACCTTGAATGTTTCCAGGGATAGGGCTTCTACCACCTCTCTGGCCAACCTGTTCCAGTATCTCACTACCCTCATTGTAAAAAAATTCTTCTTTATATCTAGTCTAAATCTTCCCTATTTTAGTTTAAAAAAGTAAAATTTAGTAAGTCATTCTGTCAACACCTTTCTGCGGGCATGGTGGGGAGCAGGATGACCTTGTGAATCTGTTTCATCACCCTGTTAACTGAAGGTCACAGACTGGGGAGCTGTCTGGGCTAAGACTGTCCGTTTCAAAGAAAAAGCTCTCTTGGATGCAGGCTGGTTTATAGTTGGGCTGCAAGAGAGAAGAAAGATTGCTTTCCAAGCCCTGCAGCGATTCCAGATTTGATAAACTGACTCTTTTCCTTTCCACTCCTTCCCTCACCTCCCAGGGGTAGAACTCAAGTATTTATGAATGCAAATGCTTTTTGGGTCAAAAGCAGGTCAGAAATGCTGTGCAGGGAGGATAACACAACCTCTGTTCTGCCAGGGCACATATTGCAACACAAAAAAATGCTGCTTGTGCCCCTTAAGTACTCTGTGTTCTCATCCTCCCTTCTCCTCCGACTCGAGCCCTGTCCTGCCTCCCAGAGAGTTTAGCTCTCCAAAGTCAAGAAATCTTCTGAGCAGCCATGGACCTGTGTTTCTAAAAATGGACAGGGTTATATAGGGTCCTTTTGGGGGGAAGTAAAGGATGGGAAAACACCACTGAAAGGTAAGGCTGTGCTCCTCAGCTGTGGCTCACAGCAAGGGCAGAGGTTTCTTAGGAAATACACAAACTCGAACCTTCTGTGATATCATGCATTTAGTGCCAATGGCTTTTGGAAGAGAAAACATGATCCTCAGCTTCCCAAGGCACAGTGCCTCATGTAGACTGTGGACCAGGATGATACCTTGCTTTGGGTCCTCAATCCCTGCCTTTCTCAACAGAATTGTAGAGAGCCAAGGTCTACTGCTCCTGGACAAGGAGCAGCCTGATCCTCCCCTTTCCATCTCTCCTGGTTGCCACAACAGTCATGGTGATTAAATGAGGTCCCTTTGCATCTTGAATGGTGCTGTGGGCTCTAGAAGACACGCTGGTATGGCTTTCATTGAAGCATGAGACCAGAGAAAGTCCTCCAGATTCATGCCAGCATCTCTGCCTTCACAGCACAGCCCAAGCGCATCCCTGTATAGTCTGGTGTTTCTGTCTGCCTGGGGGATAGCAGTATCTTATTAACTAATCCGTCCTCATGACAGTCCTGTGCTTCATCTGTTCCAGGTCAGGGGGAGGGAAAAGCCGATTTCCATCATTGCCTGGGGAGTTAATGATGAACGGGGAGCACAGATCCACCCTCCTTAGCTGGCAGGCACCCAGCCCTCTCCTGTCTGCCCACGGTGCCTTTGGACATCCTCTGGTGCTTGCAAAAAAGGTCATTCCTGAATTCTCATTATGCTCAGCCCTCTGCACAGATTCTCTAGGAAATGTAAGTGGGCTTTGAGCATGATTGTAGTGTATTTATACATGAGTTATTCTTTTAACCTTGGTCACTAGCAGTCTCCTGATCTGTAAGTACTGATCCTATTTATACACTGGCTCTCATGCTAAGCAGTGTTGTACTGACCCAGCTGCCCTCCTCGATGGAGATAATCATTGGATAATATAACTTATCCTCTTGCTTCCTGCTTTTAAGATTCAGAAGCCTATTTCCACTCTGACAGCTGGAAGGACATGGTTAGTTGTCACCCTCACTGATGCCTTAAGAACCAGTTTGTAGGTAATCCAAGAAATCCAAATCCTTCCTTCCCTGTTTGTTTTCTGCTGAGCAATAGCTGACACAGGTCATGCTGCTTTGTGAACAAAGGAGGCCACACTCAGCGGAAAGAAAGATGACTCCTGAGATTGTAAAGTCACCTCTGGACCAAATTCAACTCTTGATGTCAGTGAAAAAATATTTCCAGCCTGGATTGCACATGACACTGCCCTGGACTGAAGTGACCCACGTGTAAATGAGTCTGGAATTGCACTGGTTGCTTAGAAAAAGATGATATGGAAATAGTATGGGAAATCTTATGGAACTATTTGGAATTATCCTCTAGCAAGGCTAGCAGGAGAAAGTCACCTTCCACAACAAGGAGTTGCCCCTGCCACTTTTGCATCTTTCATGGTTCTCCTTCCTTCTACAGCAAAACATTGACCCTTCTTTGAAGAGCAGCTCATCCTGAGGATGGAGAAGGAAGATATTTTGGGGCAGAAGAATATGAAGACCTAGTCCTGGTGTGTGAGGAGGCCAAAGTACAACTCCTCCAAACATCAATCATCTGTCAGCTTCCAACACAACCTGAAAGTTCACTTATCTGATGAAAAAGGTAAGAAAGTAATCTGCACCTAGTTGCTCAGGAGCAGATTAGCTCTACTTAAAGCACTCATGGCCTTTATAAGGGGAAGGAGAACCAAATGCAATTCAGTGGATGTGTTCCTACTAAAACTGATGTGCCTGTAAACTGTCTGGGTTAGAACACGCACAGGCTGACTGCAATCCCACTACAAATGAAGTCATTTGAAATGATACAACAAACATTACCAGTGCTGCTGCATCATGCTGGGCTGTCAGATAGATCCCAGGGCTTTATTGCAATGGTGTATATTTACATTTATACAGCAGCCCATAGTTCTTTAATTAGGAGATGCAAATGGTGGTCAGAGACAAAGCAGAAAATGCCAACAAAGGCAGATCATGCTTCCGTTCACATCGAGGCGTTCACTGCTGCATCAGCTGTTTCTTTCGGGGTTGTATTAGGCTCTGTTAAATCCTATTGATTAACAGTAAATTGTCTAGAGTGATGTCATTTTCCAGGGGAGGCCGAGGGGTAAGGTTGGAGGGTTGGGGCTATACCTGCACTGCTGGGTCTGTGGGGAGCTGTACTCGAGGCATGGACAGGAAAACCTCATGATCCCAGACAGAGGTTTGGAAAAGCTGCCTGTCATGGGACAGCCTGGAGGTGGTTGTCCCTGCTTGTTCTGGTTCAAAAATTCCTGGTCCTTCATCTGTGGGGAGATAAGGGCATGAGGGAGGTGAACATAGTGTCCTTTCCAAAGCACAGCATGGATGTGCAGGATGGGGCTACAACATATCTGGATGAAATGTGCTTCAGAGCAGCTGACCCTGATCTCCCTATATTCTCTTGGCTGGGTGTGAGCAGTCATCTGCAGCATGTGGTGGTGGGAAATGTCCAGTATTTGAATGGGGATGGGTTCATAATTTTGCTGCTTGCTGTAAAAATGGGAAGGAAAGGAAGAACTGAACTGCAACACCTTGGCAGGACATCCAGGCACCTACCTGTGGTCAAGCTTGACCCTGATCTTGATGTTGAGCATCTCTGCGCTGAAGACAATTAGAAACCACCATAGTTCTCCTGCCAAAATCCCTGGTGCAGGGGCAATTAGGCTAGCAGTGCTTGTGTTGGCCTAGTTTGTATCATTGTAAAGAGGTGGCAGAATTACCTCAGCAGCTAAAAAGCCTTTGTCAGCATATGCTGCCTCTACTGGTTTGCGTTTCCTGGGCGTAATGGTGGGGTCAACAGCCCTCGCTCCTCCTCCTCCACTGCAGTCACCATCTGGGTCCCCCTTTGCAGTCCCTTGCTGTGGCTCAGAACATCACACATCATGCACCCATCCACAGCAGGTTGTGTCTGTCCCAGTCTGTACTGGGAGGCATCGGTCTCCCAGCAGAGGCAGTGTCATCTGATGTAGACAGATCCTGCAGGTGCAGTGCCCAGAAGTGCAACAGTGGCTTGATGAACGATATGGAGGTTGATGTAAGATGACCTGTTTAACCTTTAGGACATTCCCAGTGCTCCCATTTACAACAGTTTTCCCCAGAAAACTGTCCTTGTGCCATTGGGAGCAGAGTGGCTGAAAGCAGGGACCGATTGCAAGGCTGTGTACATATTTCAGACTATGGAACTAAACTGTAGTGAAAAAATACCACACATGGAAACAACCTGAAAGCTCAGCTGAGTCTAGTTTCATCCTGAACAAAAAATAAACCCATTGCCTATCATAATCCTCATTTGGCTCTGAACTAGGATCTGGAGTGAGACCTTTGTTAATAAAAATATCATCCTCCACCCCTTGGCCTAGAAGGCTAAGCTATCTCACAGCTGTAGCATGCTCATGTTCTTCTTGCTGTTCAACCTGGAGAAGGGAAGGTTCTGGAGATATCTTAGAGAAGCCTTCCAGTACCTGAAGGGTCTCCAGGAAAGCTGGAGAGGGACTTTTTATGAGGGCATGGAGTGATGGGGTGAGGGGGAATGGTTTTAAGCTGAGAGAGGGGAGATTTAGATTGGATATAAGGAAGAAATGCTTTGCTGTGAGGGTGGTGAGACCCTGGCCCAGGGTGCCCAGAGAAGCTGTGGCTGCCACTCCCTGGCAGTGTTCAAGGCCAGGTTGGATGAGGCTTGAAGCAACCTGGTCTAGTGGAGGTGTCCCTGCCCATGGCAGGGGGTTTGGAACTGGATGATCTTTAAGGCCCCTTCCAACCCAAACCATTCTATGATTCTGTATGGCACAGTTCAAAATTGAAAGACTAAATAGTCATGATTTTACTTTCTCCGGGCCATGTCTTCCTGGTATGTAAAATAAATGTTGCTGATTAGCTGCAGAAGGGCTTCTTCTACCAAAACCAGATGCAAAGTGTGGCTGCAAGAAAATGGTGTTTTAACCAGAAGTCTAGTGTAGACAAGCCCTCAGTGTGGAGGTTGAAACTAGGATTCAGCCCTGCTTGAATTTCCAGCCAGCCGGAGATTTTTCACTCCTTTATTTTTCTTGTCAAATGTGTAAATCCTGAAGTTAATAAGCTTCCTTCTCCAACCTCAGAGAAGCTGGTGTTATTCTCTTGAAATACAATCATATCCTGAAGTGTTCATTTGTACTAAATCCCCAGTGAGTTTTACTTTGAAGCAACACTGCTGGGATAATATTTGGTACCCGAGAGTAGATGAGGAGAAGAGACATTCTTCTGCCAAATTTAAAGTTCATCAGAATTGCTATGATACAGGTTTAGAACAGAATGAAACTTTTGGAAGATCTTGTTATACTTAGTTTTGGCAAACCATGCTGCTTTGAGCTGCCTCCTATTCCCCAAAGAATCCTCCAAGTAAAAGAGAGAATTGTTTCCAAATAAGAATAATTATAGCTTGCATAACACAGTCTTGCATTCAGTTACAAAGTCAAAGAAACTAATCAGGGCATCTCGCTTGTACAAACAACGTCTTAAATTGCAGGGAGGAATGTTTCACGATACCCTGAGTTTCACAAAATATCTGGCTTCGAAGTTTGAATGTTCAAAAGATTCACAAAGCCTAAACAATCCTCATACTTTTCCTTACTCCGTCTTGACAAAGATCTGCCCTGAAAATGGATTCTAAAAATTTTTGGGTCAAAAAAAAAAATACAGGTTGAAATGTTATAGTTTTGTCCTTGTATTTATCTGTCCTTGCCCCGAAGTCTTTAATAAGTAACCATGCACTTTTTCTGCACTTGTTTCTTTCCTCTCTTTATTTATCATTTTTTTTTTAAGCTGCACAGTCTTTTTGGACCACGGATGTCTGCGTTTCAAGCTTTGTTTTTCTGAAGAGCATCTAGAGAGACAGGGATCCCTGATTCTCTTGGTGCACCTGCAATACCCCCATAAACAAATAGTAACCAATTCAGCAGCGGTTAGTTCTTTAGGGCAGGACACTCTAATGCAGCCCATCCTAAATAACTCTGTCTAGACGTGTTTTGGGAATAGGGCCTAATATGATAATTCTGGGGAATTTTCTTTCTCAAAGTGAAGGCTTGTGGAGCAATGCCCTCCTACTCTAAAGCGTATCTGCCAACACCCTGGGATGCTGCGCCACGGTGGCAATTATTGAAAAGACAGAATAGACTTGCAGTAGTGCCAGCAAATTCCATCCCATTGAGAAGGAGGGGTGGCAGTCTTCCTAAGGGCTGGATCCAGATAAGCAGAATGATTGCTTTTCAATAGCTGGCCCCCACAGACTGGTGCACTGTTACGCTACTGTTTGCACATATTAATGCCCAGATGCCTGCAAAGAGTTTTATAATGATGGAGATCGCTGAAGATTGCCTGAAGTTTTGCAGTCAGCCAGGCCAGGACCCTAGGGCAGTGTGTGCAGTTAGGGGTGAAATGCATGGCAGGTCCTTAGAATCATAGAATCATAGAATCATTATGGTTGGAAGGGACCTCCAGGGTCATCAAGTCCAACCTTTATCCCATCATATCCCTAACCATTGGATCATCAGACCATGGCCTCAAGTGCCTCATCAACCCCTTTTTTGAACACCCCCAGGGACGGTGACTCCACCACCTCCCTGGGCAGCCCATTCCAGTGCCCAACCACCCTCTCAGGAAAGAACTTCTTCCTGATATCCAACCTAAACTTCCCCTGATGGAACTTGAGGCCATTTCCTCTCATCCTGTCATCAGCAATTGGGGAGAAGAGACCAACACCAGCCTCACTACAACCTCCTTTTAGGTAGTTGTAGAGGGCAATAAGGTCTCCTCTCAGTCTCCTCTTCTCCAGGCTAAATAACCCCAGTTCCCTCAGCTGGTCTTCAAACTGCCTTCTTCAAACTGCCTTCTTCAAACCCAAGGTGTGGTGTGATGTGACAACAAGTCTGATGGAAGTTTCCCCAGTTTTCCACAATCTGAGATACCTGGAGGACCTGCCTTTTGCTCATTGCCTATCTAGTAACCAAGTAATCTTTTTCAAATAACTGAACCTCCCCTGAACAAACAGTGTCAGCTCTCCAGACCTTGCCTCCACTAATTTTCAGGTAGGAAAATATCAAGATATTTTCTCAGGTGCTGCCCTTTCAAGGAAGGAGAAATTCTGGGTTCTTGCGTAGTCATGTTGGAATTCTTTAACACAACCTACCATAATGATAATCTAATCTGGTTTAAAAACAAGTTCTATTTTTGCAGTGGTGATAAACCCATCTGTTGCGTCCACAGAACAAACACTGTGATCTGCACATCCCAGGCCCATTTGCAAGGCAGAAGGAATTTCCATTTACCTTCCTTCCTTCCTTCCTGTGAGTGTCAGAGGGCACAGGGGTCAGGACCAAGTTATTCACAGAATCACAGAATCACAGAATCACACAGAATCACAGAATGCTAGGAGCTGGAAGGGACCTTGAAATATCATCTAGTCCAACCCCCCTGCTAGAGCAGGACCACCTAGAGCAGGTCACACAGGAATGCATCCAGTTGGGTTTTGAATGTCTCCAGAGAAGGAGACGCCACAGCCTCTCTGGGCAGCCTGGCCTAGGGCTCTGTCACTCTCACAGTGAAGAAGTTCTTCCTTATGTTCACCTGGAACCTCCTACGTTCCAACTTGCACCTGTTCCCCCTTGTCCTATCACAGGACATCATTGAGAAGAGCCTGGCTCCATCCTTCTGACCCTCACCCTTTACATATTTGTAAACATGGATGAGGTCACCCCTCAGTCTCCTCCAAGCTAAAGAGACCCAGATGTCTCAGCCTCTCCTCATAAGGGAGATGTTCCATTCCCTTAATCATCTTTGTGGCTCTGCGCTGGACTCTCTCATGCAGTTCCCTGTCCTTCTTGAACTGTGGGGCCCAGAACTGGACACAGGACTCCAGATGTGGCCTCACCAAGGCAGAATAGAGGGGGAGGAGAACCTCTCTTGACCTACTGACCACCCCCCTTCTAATGCACCCCAGGATGCCATTAGCCTTCTTGGCCACAAGGGCACATTGCTGGCTCATGGTCATCCTCCTGTCCACCAGGACCCCCAGGTCCCTTTCTCCTACACTGC
>VZRW01007065.1:27232-45316 GCA_013398125.1 Aegotheles bennettii | reverse complement strand
AACTCTCTGACTTCTTCCTTTCAACCAGTTCACAATCCACCTCACTACCTGACCCTCCAGACCACACCTCCTCAGTTTAGCTGTGAGGATGCTGTGGGAGACAGTGTCAAAGGCCTTACTGAAATCAAGAAAAACCACATCTACTGCTCTACCATCATCTGTCCACTTAGTTACATCCTCATAGAAGGCTATAAGGTTGGTCAAACATGACTTCCCTTTGGTAAAAACGTGTTGACTGCTCCTAATGAGCCTCTTATCCTTGATATGCCTGGAGTTGGTGCCAAGGATAAGCTGTTCCATCACCTTTCCAGGGATGGAGTTGAGGCTGACCGGTCTATAGCTACTCTGGTCCTCCTCCTTGCCCTTTTTGTAGACTGAAGTAACATTTGCTTTTCCCCAGCCCTCAGGCACCTCTCCTGTTGCCCACGACTTACCAAAGATGATGGAGAGTGGCCTAGCAATGACTTCTGCCAGCTCCCTCAGCACCCATGGGTGAATTCCAGCAGGACCCTTTCATGTTGGGAAGCCAACATAGGGATCAGATTCATCATCATCAGATTCATCACCAGTGTAGGTGTCTGGACAGAGGTGTCTCCACGTGATTTGGAAACCCAATGGAGATTTAGTTAAAATAGTTACCAGAATCTACACTGGGGTCCAGCTAATCATATATAGGTGCTTGATACAGAGTGAGTTATGCCATTCTTCAGACCACCGACTACATCAACTAGATGTTTGATTTGGTTTTCCAAATACAGATGCATAACAAATAAATGGTGTGCTAGAAGTGTTGACTTCATTGACTGTGGAGGGAATCTAACCCTTTTATTTTTATGCAGAAGACATCTGTGGGTGGTTGGTTTGATGAACTCCACTGCAGTGAGGAAGGTGACAACTCAGTCTCTATAGAGCAAGGAGTCTCTACTGTGTTACTTTGACAATTGTACAGAAGGACAAACAGATGGATGCTTGTCTCACTCTTCAGATGATGATAACAAGAGGTTCATCTTCAATCTGAGTCATTCCTTTCCAGCCCAATGTGCTACCTGGATAATAAGTGATAAGTATCTCCGGTTTTCTCACTTGTTCCTTCTTTCTCCAAACCCAAGAAAAAAATGGGTTTTTAACACCTCCAGAGCATATTTGCAAGAGACAAAATCAGTTTGAGCAGGGAACTCTTCACTGCCACTGTTGTTATTTTCAGATAGTTTTATGAATTCTTGTAGTTTGTGTTTATTTCCAGAGGAAGATGTTGAGGCACAAACCTGTTCCAACATGAGTAGTACCCAGGTCCTGCAGACACAGGTGACACAGTGTGAGGTACCCTTCATGATTTGCCCTGGTCACCACCAACACACCTTTGCTGGGACTCCCAGGAGTCCATGAGTCCATGAGTCCAGGCACCTAGAGTATGAGACCATGGCCTGGACAACTGAAGGACCAGGACTGTGGAGCACACAGACTAGCCCTGCAGCATCAACACAGTCAGGGATCCTTCCCAGACCTCCACATGACCATCTTAAACAACCTACAGTCCTTCCCAGCCAGAGGGAGCTTTGTGGGCAGAAGCTGGATGGTTGGGTAAACCCAAAAGGGAGAATGACTGCTTGGAGGGGAATTCCTGGCTGGTCCACCAGCCACATTTTTTTTTAATATATATTTATAAACTGCCTTAAAACTGAAGGCAAGCCAACAGTGTGAACCCTACAGAAAGCCTCCTGACAGGGGGTGTACTGGCGGAGACCATCTAAGAGCAGGAGAAATCCTACAGCCAGGAGTGCAAATAAGTGATAATTTGGGACAAACCCTTGTCAGTCATTTTCCATTAACCTTTTCTGCATTGGAAGCATTTTACACAGAAGGTTTCCTTGATTCCAGCATACTTTGTGTTGAGAATAAATTGCCTTGAGTGGACACAGGAAGGGAGCGGGGTACATTGTGTCCTTCTGAGCTACCTCTGGGCTTCCTGGTCAGACTCAGGCAAGAAAAATAAACAAGACCAAGCCCTGGTGCCCCTCCTGCCTGAATTCCCATGGCACGTGATGCTCTCACGCGGCTCCTACCTGAGACCGGAGAGCTTCGGAGTGAGTTACAATAGCTTTAGTCAGTGCATCCCTCCTGCCCTGCACTGCTTGATCTTATCTGACTGCAAGAATGATGGAAGAGTTTTTTTCTTGTGGCGGGGAAAACATCAGAGATGTTATGAATTGTTTTCCCAGTGCTTCTCCCCCTCTGCGGTGGGTGGAATGATTTAAAAACACCGTCTCCGTCCCCCTCCTACCTGACTCCTCTCTCTCATAAGGATCCTAAACCTCGCTGGAGGGGATTGAAAAGTCTCCGAGCTGGAAATGCCTGACTGTTTTGCAGACTCGTGGCTCCTCCAAAATTGTCTCTATGCTTGGACCCTGGCCCTATTCATCTGTCAACAGGGCAAAACACGTGCCTGCCAGCTTTTCCCATGAGCACAGTGAAGCTCGCTTCCCTCTCCCCGGCCCCAACTTGTTTCAGGTCAGATTAAAAGCTACATAAACCTAATGCTGCCTTTTTCATGCATAGGTGTGGGTTTATTACCAGGGATCAATCTCTTTGCCTCAGTTTTCTTGGCAAAGGATAAGGAAAGAAAGGGAGGAAGGCAGTGGAGCAGGGCAATCGACTCTGCAAGCACCTTTCTATCCATGAATTCGGAGCATCTCAAATAGGCAGGGTGGATCAGAGATGAAGGCAGCAGTTGCAGTTAATGTCATGGGAAATCTAACATTTTCTTGGACTTTGTGAGGCCAGTGACATTGACACATTCATATGAACAGCCTCATTTTTGAAGCATGCCAAAATCCCCTATTTTGTCCACTACACCCCCAGTTTCTGGCTGTCAGGATGCTGGATACCTGAGGTGAGTCCTTCTACCCCAACAGCTTTGGGATGCTACAGACAGTTTAAACCAAACTTGGCAGGGGAATAAGGATGCAAAAAGCATTCATTTCAAGGAGTTTAATGAAACAGGTAGCCAGAACAAAGACAGAGAACGGAATAATAACCTCATTGAGGGAAGGACTGTGCTGTGAACTCAGTTTTTACGAGGCACTGAAGAATTTAAATTAAAATCTGAGGTAGAAGAAAAGCCCCACTGGAGCTCACAGGCACCCAAAATCCAACCATGAGCTTCAAATGAACAAATCCAGGCAGGTTCTGTAATCCAGGAACAGCTTGTTTAGTCCTGATTAGAATAAAATAGATTTAGAAATAATAAATAAACTTTCCCTTCTACCCCACCTAGCTTAGGATCTGAGAGAGGCTGGGATGGTCTTACATTTCCATAGATGCCTTTCACAATAACCTACAGGTTTTGGGCTGCAGCTGCTCAGTCTTGGGGAAAGGTTGCCAGTGCACTTGTAATGATAAAAGTGGTATTATTAAAATGGCTTTCTGTGATTCCCCTACCCATAAAAAATAAGAAGGTGTTGTGTTTACACAATGATTTTTAGACCACTTCAAGGTAGTAATATTAAAAATTATGGCTTCTGTGTGGGGAGATGAAGAAGTCTCTGTTCTTCTTTTGGAGAGAGTGCATGGAAACTTGCTAATAGCAGGTCTGGAATAGTATATTGAAGGAATTTATGGAGTCCTGAAGATGAAGAGAGGTCATACTCCAGGGGAGGTTTTAGCCCATATAAACTAAAAAGATCTGTAGGACTTCACCAGTTGCATGGGAAAAGAGAAGAAGCAAAACAGCTCAGGGACCATGGCAGGAGAAGGGATGGTCTTCCACATCTGGACACTGAAGTTGCAGCCTAGCAATGCAATTTCACAGGCAATTATACAAGGAATGCCTGGAATTTAACAAAGAGACTCAGCTCCTCCATTGAACAGGAGAGAGTAAAACTACTCTTGGAGCAGTGTTGTGGTCTCAGGGGTGGATGTAGCCATGCTATGGAGAGGTGCAAACATTTGTATGTGCAACAGCAGGTCCCCATGTTACACCAGATGGTATGAAAGGGGATTACAGCTCCCTTAGACAATGTCTGGTAAATAAAATCTTTGGAGAAGTGGGCAATGCCCCCAGTCCTGGCATTTATTTCATTCTTTCCACCACTGCTTATTTATCTCCTTTGTCCTCCTAGTCCCCTTCTGGGTCAGGTTATTGTAAGAAGTGACCAACACAACTATCAAACCTCTTCTTTGGACTCGCATGTCTGGAAAGGGACATTGCTGAGGATGCAGCTCCATCTACTGCCATAAAGGGAAATGTCAGTCCTCTACTAACACCGGCTGAGCACTTCTGCAGGTGCATCGAGCAAATCGAACTCAGCATGGAAAGGACTCATTCATCTTGTTTTTTCTTAAAAAAAAATATAAAAAAGAAAATAAACGAAAATAATGAGACGATTATACTTGCTGGTCATTCAAAATCGCAGTGAAAAATTTCTGGGAAAATAGGAAATAACACCACACAAACCTTCTTCCTGGTAATTGTATCTAGTCAGGCTGCTGAACACAGAAACTGTTACCAATGTTAACTGGATTCTGGGGGGAGATGGTGTCCAGACCATCATCTGACTCTAGAAAAGCCATTTTACTTGCCACAGTTATCCAAAATTCTGGAAAATGTGGCCCAAAACACTGTAGCTTAAAATTACAGAAGAAATTTAAGATACATGGTTTGGTCATGGTCAGTGGCATAGATTAGTTTTTACCTGTGTCATGTCACTGGAAAGTTAAAGACAGTGTAAAATGCTCAGTTTTGGTTCCCCTTGTAGCCAATATGGAGAAGATGACAAATCCAGAGGGCAATTTGTCCCCCTTCTCTTGGATGCCTGGCTCAGAGTTTCATGGCTGGCCCTCTCTCTGAAGAGACACAGTGAGTGGAAGCAGGAGCAGGAGACATCTGGAGACAGAAACAAGACTTTTTCTTTTTGACTGTGGTAGTGAAAACAACTCACACAGGATGGTGCCATTGGAAGGGCAGCATGGGCTGGGTCTCTTCCCTTAAACACACAGTCTTTAGGACTTAAGTATGAGGAAAGATCTCTTGGCTGAACCAAGTAGAGCTACGTGGGTCTGGAGAAGGGCAAAAGCCATAGTCAAGTAGTTAATGAGTAATGGAAGGGTGCTGATGGGCAGAGCAGGCTGGCACAGATTGTCACAGCATCAATCTGGTGAAGAAAGTCAACTGCATCTCTAAAGGCCCCAGATCCCCTGTAACTTGTCCCTGGTACCATGATGCTGCCCTACTTCTTGGTGCAAGTTCTCCATCACTTGAAGTCCTCCAGAGAAGGACCAGTAGACATTGATTGGTTTCAGGACTTACAAGGTGAAGTTCTTTGGGCTTGTTTTTTGGTTGTTTTGGGTTTTTTTGCTTTTTTTTTTTTTTAGATCTGAGAATCATTCTAATCTTTATCATGGACTGATTAATATCAATGATAAGTTGGGAACAAAGGAGTTCCCAACAGTCCAGGAGAGAAATCTTTCTCAAGGATGTAACCCAGGGGATTCTGCTTCTAATGCTAAAACAGGTTCTTGGCTGATTTAAAACAGCTAGCTGATGTTTGTTTGCCTGACCTTTCAATTCCCAGCTCTTTTTTGTACTAGAAAAGGTGTTGCTATACCCCAGTAGTGGTTTCACATCGCACCTGGAGCAACCCCCAGAAGATACAAGGCAAGGCTTCAGAAAGGATTATGCAGGGGTAGGACAAGGAATGTATCATCTAGATGTGGTTATAAGAAGTCCTTCTTCTGAGAGTAAAAAGCACCTAGAAAATATTAAGGCCCTGTTGGAAATCTAAGCCTTTACCCTGCATCCTCTAAAATACATAGAAAAAGGTGACCACAGATTTCAGCATCACTGGGACTCCTGAGGGACACATGCTATGGTCCCATTTGGATTCAGCAGTGGTCACTAGTAATACTTGTATTGATTACAACAAAAGCAGAAGCCAGTCTAATTTTGCAGAATCCAGGGACAGTGCATTGGTCACCAGAGACAATGACAGCCTTTCTATTGACTTCACTGGCTCAGGGTATGGCTATGAAAGCTGGTCTTGTGTTGCACAGAAAGGGAAGGGCTTTGGGACTGCATAGCTCCAGGGATTAGTAATAAACAAAGAGCCTTTAACTTCTAGGTCAATGCTTCGAACCCCTGCCAAGCTTCTGGTGAGTGAATGCTATTACCATTTGTACAGAGGCAGCTGATGAATGAGTTTGACAGTTCTCTGCGTGGTCCTGGACAGAAAATGCCCATATCATTGCAGAGTCAGTCCTCTGTGCCTTCCTTTAAGAATCAAGGGGACTTGTGAGATAGATCATTTTGCTGTTGTCATTATTCACAGATGCATGGTATCTGCTGGCAGGGAGCACAGCAGTGCTTGACCTTTGAGGAAAGATGCCTCAACTCATTCGGCTGGCCATTGATGTGGCTGGGACAATATATTCCTGCTTAGCATCTGACCCAAAGGTTCCAGCTGGTGATAAACCAGATTAAATGAGCAGTTGTAAGGACCTGAATTTCTGACTAATCCATGTTAACTGCTGTGTCGCCTCCTGAACAATCCCTGTTGTTGTCTGTGTCTACCCCAACAGGTCCTGCTCAACCTGAGCTGTATGGACATCCTTGCAGGGCTAGGTGAGTCCTGGCTTTGTAGAGAGCAGGCCAGATCTATAGCTGATGCTCTTGAAGCTGGTATTATTTTTTCCTTGCTCAGAGACATTGTGAGGTTCCATAATTTATCCGTATTTCATAGGATCATCAGATAATTTCTTTGGGCTTGCAGTCCAATCATGGGATAATTCAGGCTCGTAGCCCACTCACCTTTTTCACTGGAAAGGGTTAGGCATAGTTGTAGGACATGAAGTGTGAATCAACAGGATTCACAGCCAGGTGATCAACCTCACAGTGAATAGTTTTTTGGCAACTGAAAGTTCAAGTGAGTACTTGCCCCACTTTTTTTCCACTGGTTTCAATCCCATACAGGATTTGCCCTTGCTGGTACCATTGGATCTGTGGCACTACTAAGTCAGTGAGATGGGGCATGCATAAAATGATGCATGGCTACCACAACATGGGACTCCAACATGTAGTGTCTTATCTCCATCAAAGGTCTTAGACTTCAGCATCACCTTTCCTGTAATGCCAGGTCCTGACCCAAAATACCATGCTATGGGTGATATCCAAAGCATAACATGATCCCTCCCATCTGTCCCTGACAGTAGGTAACCCAGAAAAGCAGATGCTTTCTCAGCCACCAGAAGTTCTCAGACTGGGTGTGATTTGTACCCCAGTAACTTTCCTTGGTCTACTTTTTTCTTTCTAAAAACTGGTCACCTGCTTAACAACTTTTTAAAAACCCCAGAACTTAGGACTTGTGAGCTATGTGGGTCTGCCTGTGAAGGGCTTTTCTGAATGCATCCCCACTCCTGTTATATTTATTTTAAAAGTATAGGATGTCCCAGAAATAGGGACAGAAAGAAGGATGCCTATGTGACAGTGGAAAAGTATCAGGTAAGTGAAAGCAGCCTTTTAGGAGGGGCAGGTCTCTCCGAACAAGTGACCACGAAGACAAACCAGCACAAAAAAGTAGTTTGGCTACTACAAAAAGTCAAGGTAATTGCAAGGAAGAGATCCAAAGAAGAATGTGGAATTGACCGTAGTAGTCAAGGTCCACCCACTGGAATGGTGCACATCTGGGCCATACTGCAACTTTCTACAGCTTGTTTTTTTCAGCTTCAACCACTCAGGTATTAACTTGGTAATGCTGACACCTTACTGGACTGCAATTCAGATGCTACTAGCATGGCAACACGAGGCACCTCCACTGCTCCACTGGCATGGCTGTGTGAGGGGGAAAACATTCAGGTTTTGATGGAAAAAAAAGACCTAAGAAAATGTAAGTCACATCTCTGCAAGCCACAAGTCCCTAATCCTGCAACAGCAAAGCCACCATGAGGGTGGGAAAGACACACTTGAAAAGACCTGCTCTGTACTTGGATGCCAAGAAATGAGGAGTGGAAAAGGGCTAATCATAGAATCATAAAATCATAGAATGGTTTGAGTTGGAAGGGACCTTAAAGACTGTACAGTTCCAACCCCCCTGCCATGGGCAGGCACACCTCCCACCACACCAGGTTGCTTCAAGCCCCATCCAACCTGGCCTTGAACACTGCCAGGGAGGGGCAGCTGCAGCTTCTCTGGGCAACCTGGGCCAGTGCCTCACCACCCTCACAGCAAAACATTTCTTCCTCACACCCAATCTAAATCTCCCCTCTTTCAGCTTAAAACTGTGACCTCTCATCCTATCCCCACATGCCCTTGTCAAAAGTCCATCTCCAGCTTTCCTGTAGCCCCTTCAGGTACTGGAAGGTGCTCTAAGGTCTTCCATGGGCCTTCTCGTCCCCAGGCTGAACAACCCCAACTCTCTCAGCCTGTCTTTATAGGAGACGTGCTCCAGCCCTCTGATCATCTTCGTGACCTCCCCTGGACTTGGTCCAACAGCTCCATGTCCTTCTTATGATGAAGTGGTGCTAGTCACTGCAAGTCTCAAAGTCCAAAATCACTGAGCAGCACTCTCCCTCCTCATGAAAAGGGCATCTGCATTATGCTTTTAAAAATATCTCCCTAGTGAGGAGACAAATCTCCCTTTAGCCTCATTTCCTTTGGAAAGACACTTGCACAATGCCGTGTGTCCCACTCAGAACCATTGAACCAGTTGGCTGGTTTTAATCACACTCAGCAGAAATGGGGATTTTTTCCAGGAACTTGCATTCCCATGGATTTTGCAAGTGGCTGGCTAGAAAGAAGAATCTCCAAGGATTTGTACCAACCCCCTAATGAGGGGAAGTCAAAGTCATTTGGCACAAAGAAGCCCCATGCAAGAGCAATGGACATAGTTGTGGGGTTCATAAATGTCTCGGTCACCTGCCCACAGGGTTTAGTCAGGGAATTCAGGTGAGGAAAGTTACAGAATCACAGAATCACAGAATTCTAGGGGTGGAAGGGACCTCGAAGGATCATCTAGTCCAACCCCCCTGCCAGAGCAGGGTCACCTAGAGTACATCACACAGGAACGCATCCAGGCGGGTTTTGAATGTCTCCAGAGAAGGAGACTCCACAACCTTTCTGGGCAGCCTGTAAGTTTTTTGAGTCTGTGGGGAATCCGTGTATTCTCATTAAAATCTGATAGTCTGGAACACCTTTTCCTTAGCGAGTCTCACATAATCACATGACTCTGAGAGCAGTGAATTGCCCTTTGCTCCATCTCCCCGGTAGGTCACACCTCTTTTCCCTGTGCTCTTTTTGACGTTGGCTCAGCTTTACCCAGTGACTCAAGTCTCACACACATCAGTTATTCATCAGCTTTTCCTTAGAGAGGGGCAAAGAGCTGGCCTGGGAATTTGCGTTGCATCTGTGGTGGATTGAGAAGACTTTCCCAAACGCTGACTGCGGTGGGAACACTGCAGACACAGCAGATCTGAATTTGGTTACAGTATAATTCTGGACAGTGTATTTTTTGTTGCTAGTTTTTGCTCAGCTTGTATTGCCTTTGCCATCTGGCACTTTCTGCCTGGACTAACAAGGTTTTTGCTGGGCATCGTGGCATTAACCCAGCTCATCTAGGCAAGGGATGGTAGGTATCATCTCCTACAGAGACTCCAGCAGTCACATCACAAGAGATAACTGCAGCAGTTATTGTTCCTTGGAGAGTTTTCTCTGCTGGATTAGAATTAAGATGAGTCCTTGAGAAATATATCACAGCATCTTTACTTGCAGCTCTCGTGCAATATGGGTTTAACCCTGCTCGTTTCAGCCAGGCTGCCAGAGAGATGTTTTAGCTTGTCCTGCTCAGTATCCCAGAGACTTCTTGGCAAGCTCCATCGACAGAGGATCCAAAGGGTGTTTGTTTTAAACACCGTGAGAAGTGGAAACAGTGTAGAGCTACGTGCAAGGCTGGTTATCAGTGGATGGCAGCACCATCTTGTGTTCGCTTCTGGAGAGGGGACAGAGATTGTTTTCATCACTGAAGAGGCTACAGATTCTCAATCTCTTTGGCCGCTCTCCTGAGAAAAGTAGCAACTATTGGAGAACCCCGGATCAACACAAGGCAGAGGCATAAAGTCTAGGCCAGGCTCCAAGCCTCCATCTCACCCGGGGTCTCCAGCCAGTGCTTTTTTTTCCCTTGCACATCAGAATTGATAAAGATGTGTGCCAGTCATGTCCCCAGACATGCTTCAGTGTCATGGTCATTCCTGCCACATATGCTCCAGCAAGTCACTAGATCCACCCTTTTAAATCAGGCACTTGAGAATTCTTCCCACCCTGTAAATTTTCAAAGCATTGAAACTTTGCATTATCTAATCTGATGGGCTATATCTGGACTTGATCATTATGTTATTAAATCCAACCAGCAATTCCCTCCCAGAAACAGCTCTTGGAAAAATTAAATACAGTTTTACCTTGTTTTAAAAGAGACTTTGTACACAAATCTTATATCCCAGGCCAGTGATATGGTACAACAAGGTTAATTAACGACTCTATTATCTAACATTTGTATATTTGAATACATCTCCCAAGTCTCTTCCTCTAAGTTTGTAACCTCTGTGTATCTCTTTCTTCCACACTCCCCCTAGGTAAGATCAAGCCTCAATCATTTGCAGAGCAGCACCAAGACATCAATTTTGATGCACCAAATCCAGTCGTAGGCATCTCTATATGATGGTGGATGGGTGCAGAGAAAGGGAGGGACTGAGATGTTACAAGAGTGCAGGAAAACAGGAGAATGCAAGGAGGGAGCAAAGAGAGCAAGTACCTCCTTGGGTGGTGAGATTTCACCTATCTGGTCAAAGAGGTTCAGAATATCAACTGTGTTTTGATCACCAAGCTGTCAGAGAAAAGGACTTAGGGAAAATGGTGGTAGGACAGATGGATTCACCTTCAACTCAGGGAAAGAGGAGATAATTTTCTGAGTGCCTGGAAAAAATCTGTAGGAGAGCTTGTGTGAAAAGCTCTTTTGGGTCCACCCACCTAACGCATTGTCTGCTAGTGTGGAGTGATGGGCCCATGGCACAGTTCCACACTGGCTGGGCAGGGCTTGCTACAAGGTCCTGAGCCTTTAGGAGCCTCTGCTCAAAGGCACCTTCCCAGGCTCAGCCAAGTGCTGGGAATCTGTTTCCCCATCCCCTGGCTTCACACACCAGCATATCCTGCACTGAAGAGTACCTCCATGAGAAAGCCAAGTACATGCCAGCTGGCCAGAAACATGGGACACTGCCAGATTAAGTCTTACCCAGTGAACATATACGTATGAAAAAGGTACTCCTAGCAATTTTTGTACGTATCATTCTAGATAATTTCTACCATAGTGCTTGGTTTTGGACCTAGACCTGCACAAGACAGAGAAACCAGGTGACATTTGGCCAGATTTGAGGCAATGACAGATTTGCTCCTGGTTACAAAATATTTGTATCAGAACAGCTGTTTGTGAAAAACATGAAATTAGAGACAAAGATTTTGAAATAGAAAGGTTTCTATTTTTGTGCTTGTCATGTCATCTGTTTTGAGATGTAACTAAACATTCCCACTCTGGACCAGGTCCCCATGGACATACCTATAACAGTATAGATATACACACCATGTCCACCTATGTTGAAAAAAACTGGTCAAGTGTGCTGGGAACACTGTTGGCCACTGTCTATGATTGTGAAATGTTAAAGCATTCTCTTGCACAAATTTGACCTATTTCTACTAAGAGTTACTCCCTAACCATTCCCACATTTGGCAACCAGTCCAGTCTGGGGAGCATTCCTAGCTGGAGCTTGCTCAGCACCTTGCTTTGGTGACTGGCAGGTCAGTAGCACAGAGCCAAGACACAACATGCAAAGTGGTCCCAGTACATCCCCTGGCATACTTAGATTATTAGTGTGGACAATTTTAACTCCAGTGCATTGGAAGGATGGGAAGTTTTATAACCCAGATAGAAGAAGATAAGAAGTGGTTGATACAGCAACAGGGAAAACGAAACAAATAACAGCCCTGTTTTGGTAAAGAAGCAAGTTGCTTCCATCCTCATTTCTTCTTTGCATTTGCAGGGATAATTTCAGGCTCTCTAACCTGTCTCATTCTTTGTCCAGAAATCTTATCCTATGTGAAACCTTGCAACAAACTGATCCATTTTCCTAATCAACCTTTTCTGGTGCAAACTGGTTTCACCACTGCATCTGCAGGCAGCTTTGCCCATTGCAACCAGGCAGAGTTTTGCCCTGCCTGTAGGCACCTTATGTTGCAGGGTGGTGTTGGAAAAGAGTTCACCTCTGTAGAGCTCACCCAGAAAGCAGTGAGCCAAAAATCCCCTCTGATGAGTGGGGAAGGAGGTTTTGCACTGATTTTACCAGCCCTGTTGCCCAGCAGGACATGTCAGTGTGGGGGAAGATGAGGCAGCTGGAGAGCATTTGTAAAAGCCTCCTCTTCCATTCCCAGCCACACAGTTTGGGCTCTGCATTAGAATGACCACCAATTATTTCTAACTTAGGAACAGGGCAGGTTGCAATTATATCTCTGTAAAAAAAAAATACCTCTGATGGCTTTGCTTCAACTGAGATTTTTCAACCAGCTTTGCTGATAAACTGCCATCAAATTCACAAGACAGAGTTAAAAACAACTGAATGGGTTTGGGCTTCAGCAGAGAATTCAGGGTTAGAGACTGGGGCTGAACAGATACATCCATGAGGACAATCTGTCAATCTGTGACAAGGAGACAGTTTCCATAAATTAAGGTTTTTGATGCCATAGAGGCCTCAAGGAGAGGGATAAAGGGGTTTGAAAAGACACTGGGGTAAGGCTCTGTGAATTGGGGAGGATGAGCAGAAAGGGGACTGGCTGCTGGAAGAATCATAGAATCATTTTGGTTTGAAAAGGCCTTTAAGATCATCAAGTCTAACTGTTAATCCAGCATTTCCAAGTCCACCACAAAACCATGTCCCTCAGCACCACATCTAAATGGGATTTTCCTATTTCTCTCTGTCTTGCATGGGAGCTGCTATGGGTTGTGCCAGAAGGAGAAACTAAAATCAATAACTTGTCAAAGCTTCCTTGCAGGTTTCTTTTGATAAAGAAGAAAAATAGTGCTTGAAATAGACAAGAGGAAAGGGCTTTAAATTGCAGCAGGGGAGATTCAGATTGGACATTAGGAACAGTTTCTTCACTGTGAGGGTGATTGGGCATTGGAATAGGTTGCCCAGGGAGGTGGTGGGGTCAGCTGGAGGTGTTCAAGATGTATCTGGATGTGGCACTGGATGATGTGGGTTAGTGGTGATGTAGGTAGGGGTCGGACTGGATGATCTTGAAGGTCTCTTCCAACCTTGATGACTCTATGATTCTATGAAAATGAAAAAAAAAATAATAAATGCTCTCCTGTTGTGAGTCAGGGAGCAATAGCCTTGACGGGAAGGATATGGTTTGCTTCCACAGGGAGATGTGACAGAAGCATAAAATAAAATGTGACAAATGAGTCAATACATGCTTTTTTTTTTCCATGGGTGCATCCTTGAACCACCAGGATCTGCTGGACTTGGCCTGTCTCCTCACCTAGTTTTAAGCACATGTGTTGCCTTCTCACCAAAGGACTCTATCTGGACATCACAACCTTCTGTGTTAGTTGTAACTACACCAATGACCTCCTTCCTCCCCAAATAGATGATTTTGTCAAACTCTCTGGCATTGCAGAGGTGTGATCACAATGGTGTTATAATGGAATTAGTCTAATTTGACATTATGGACAATGATCACCCACCACCCCTGTCCTGACTGCTATCTGTTGGCCCCTTCTTTCCTTTGTCAGGAAGGCAATGACACAGCAGTGTTTTGAGGAGAAGAAGACAGCAGATGGGTATTGTTGGATCTGTCCTTTTCTGTGCAAAGGGAGCTATTTGGAGTCAATGCAGTGGCACCAAATATAATTGAGATGACATTAGTGTCCTTGAAGAATTCCTCTGAAATTGTGCTGGAAATGATTTATTATGAGTCAACTCTGTCTTTGAGAACCTTCTTTCATACCATTGTTTGGTTTTGAACTTGTCTGTTCTTCTTTTTGAATGTGACTCACCTAAGCACAGGGGTCATCTACTTGTAATGAGTTCTGTGTTGTTCTGTTTCAGAGAAAATTATCTCTGTATTATAAAAAAAAAGTTAGTGCCATTGTCATGTGAATAAGTAGTTGTAGTTACAAGGAAGAGGAGTTCTGAGAAGAGAGGACGTTTCTGTGGCACACAAGAACTAGAAAGTTTGCAAAAAGTTATCTGCAAGACCAGATTTCAGAGCTGTGGGAACCTTCCCTTGTTTACAAGCTCAGACTGTCGATGAGCAAATCTCTGCAATTTTGTCTTGTTTATTGCTTCTTTTGATTTCATTCTGTTCTCAATCTGAGCACAACTTCAGGAAAGACAAAATACACAGAAGGAAGTACACCTGTACCAAGTGTCAAATCACCATCCACCAGAACACTATGGGGACATAGTGGACATGAGTCTCAGATTTAGGTTTACATCTGTGCTCAGGCAGGGCTGCAAATGAAACCAAGTTATTAATAGTTGAACACTGGGAATTCATTATAGGAAGATACAGTACATAGTTATTCCTGTAAATGGAGTGTTCCCTCAAACCAGAGGAGTTGTTAGTTCAAGTTGTTGGTAAATAGGGATGCCTAGAAGTGAAGTGTGTTATGGACCTGGAACCAGTGGATGAAGGGAAGATTTACAGTGAGAATATCACCCAATCAGGCTAATAAAGTGTAAATGGAGATGGCTGTTGCAAAAGATGAGGCTACAAAGATAAACAATGAGATGCTTAGTCAAAGTACTGCTCAAATAACTGGCTGACAAATGAGTTGGTGACAATTAAAAGTCTGTGTGCAAACAACTCTTGAACAGAAGATTATACGGGGTTTTTTTTATCTCCCCAATATTTTGACTTTTTAGCTGGTCCCAGATCTCCAACGACCAGATGTTGGATGTGCAGCTTTGGAGCTTCTGTCCTTATGTGCAGTATTTCCTATGTAGGGAAAAATGAAAAACGTTATTTCTTAAGTTCCGGTTATGTCCATCCAAGACTCTTCTGAGTTTTGGTAGATATACAGATAGAGAATAGACCTGTGCCAGAGAGTTTAGGGTAATCACATTTTGCCATATCATCTAAGGTATCTTTGAGTTTCCTGCTTCTGCTTAAAGAAGTTAAACATCTCAACATCCTGAAAGAACCACGACAATGAGCTACAGTCTAATACCTAAGTTCTATCTAATTCCATGAAACTATTCTTTCTGACCAGATGGCATCTCTGAAGGCTTTGAAACACCACTGAGAAACACCAGACACATTGGCTGAGGAGGGATTTAAGCAAATTCTGGCTTGAGCAACTTCGATCCTGTTTTTACCTGGAGGCCTGAATATCTAGAGGATTGTGATGGATTTTGTGGGTCACAGGCTCTTCCATTGTCTAAGCATGGCTGGAAACACAACTGCAACAAGCCAGCTGTGCATGGGGAAGGCAAAGACACATGAGAAGAGACATGGTTCACAAGATGTTAGGTGGCATTTTGAGCCCTCCTGTATGTTTCTTTGGTTGGGTCAAAATCTGGCTGTGTTCTTTTGTGCATCCATAAGGTGTCTGACCTGTTGCTTTTCCATCACTGCACATGTTTTTTGCTAGTCTTTGATTTTTTCTGCATCTTCAGAATTTGTTCACAGACATTCACATTTAATGAGATTAAAAGAAAATACTGAATAATTCATTTGAACGAATAATTGAACTGTAGTGACCTTTATGTTAATAAAAGTGCCTCTTTCCTCTGTGCAAACACTTTAGCCCTTGCAAAGCAGGGAATTCACTGCATCTGTTGAATTCACAAGTGGCTTTTTTTGTTTCTGTTTGTTTTGTTTTAAATAACTGCCTAATAGCTGGAACCAGCATTGTGTTCCTCCTGCTGACTCACTGGTTTCCAAAAGCTCTGCAATGAGTGTGACATCTTTAAACACCACAGAATATACTGTTTCCTTTCAACTGGACATAATCTGCAATGATTCAACTCACGTAAAAGAACCATGTGGGTAGAAGTATCCCAACTGAATACGTCAGCCTCCATGCCCCTGGGCCTTACTATCAATGGGCTATCCCATTCAAATACTATTTACTATGAGAATCCATAAAATGGCTTTGCCTTTGTTTCAAAAATCAAGTAATGAATGTGGAATTTGGCTGAGGCAAAATAGTGCATACTCATTAAAATGAGTAATTTCAGTTCTTGCCTCTACTAGGATATGAAGTGTATTGACACTAACTATAAAGAGTTATATAGGGTACTCTTGTATAGGGTAGCACATTGCTTAAGAGTTATAAAGAGTGTAAGGCCACAAATCCACACACTAAAAAGTCATAGAACCATAGAACTGTTTTGGTTGGAAAAGATCTCTAAGATCATCAAGTCCAACCGTTAACCCAGCACTGCCAAGTCCACCACTAAACCATGTCCCTCAACACCACATCTACGCACCTTTTAACTCCCTCTAGGGATGGTGACTCCACCCCTGCCCTGAGCAGCCTGTGCCAGTGCTTGACAACCCTTTCAGTGAAGAAATTTTTCCCAATATCCAATCTAAAACTCCCCTGGCACAACATGAGGCCATTTCCTCTTGTCCTATCTCTATTACTTGAGAGAAGAGACTGACACCCACCTCATTTCAACCTCCCCTCAGGGAGTTGCAGAGAGCGAAAAGGTCTCCCCTCAGCCTCCTTTTCTCCAGACTGAACACCCCCACTTCCCTCAGCTGTTCCCCATCAGCCCTGTGCTCCAGCCCCTTCACCAGCTCCATTGCCCTTCTCTGGACAAGCTCCAGCCCCTCAATGTCCTTCTGGTAGTGAAGGGCCCAAAACTGAACCCAGGATTTAAGGAGCGGCCTCACCAATGCCAAGTCCAGGGGTACGATCCCTGCCCTAATCCTGCTGGCCACACTATTGCTGATACAAGCCAGGATGCTGTTGGCCTTCTTGGCCACCTGGGCACACTGTTAACTGACACCCCCAGGTCTTTCTCTGCAGGGCAGTTTTCAGCCACTCTTCCCTAAGCCTCTAGCATTGTGTGGGGCTTTTTGTGACCGAAGTGCAGGACCCAACACTTGTACTTGTTGAACCTAAAGTCCTTAAATCACTGCCTGATTAAAAGTATTTACATCTGAATATTGTGCAAGGATGGGATTTCAGAGAGAGCAGAAGTTAATTCTGTGATTCTGCCATTTGTTGTCTAATTTAGGCCAAGCCATTGTGGTCAACACCAGTTCCTCATCTGTAAAAATGAGGACAGAATCATGTCATTTCTTTGTGCACTTAGATCAGACTCTTTAGGAAGGAGATAGTTTTTCATCCATGCTTATAAAGAGTTGAACACAAGAGGGCTTTTCTTCTGGGTGAGATTTCTAGATAGTGCTGCAAAATAAATAATCTGTGACTGTTCTTGTGCTTATGTGCAAAACCTTTTTACTTGTTTACTTGTAAGAATGTCTGCGGAAAGTTAAGTTGTCAGGAGAATTGGTGAGAATAAATATTCATGAGAATACTCTCACTGCAAATGCTTTTGTGGCCATCTGTAAAAGCTTTTTTATTATTCAAACAATGCTGAGCTTTTTGCAGATAATTTGCCAACAAAAAAAAAAAGGGCCTTTTTTTTTCTCCTTTTTTTTTTTTTAAGAGGCAGCTGATGCTGTGGTGGCACAGTCATCATCCCTGGTGTGTGATTTAATATCCAGCATGTGGTACAAATAGCCAGGAAGGAGTAATGAGAACACTACTGCTCTGCTATCAGAAAGAAAAAAAATATGTTTATACCAAATATTTTGAATAAAGAACAAATTAGTAAAACTACCACCTGCTTGTGAGTAATTAAGGCAAACAAAAAAAAGTTTTTCAATTTATCAAATGACTTGTTTATAGTAGCAATTCCCTTCAATGTTGGTGTTGTGTGTTAACAACACCATGCACCAGTACAGGCTGGGGGCTGACCTGCTGGAGAGCAGTGTAGGAGAAAGGGACCTGGGGGTCCTGGTGGACAGGAGGATGA
>VZRW01007065.1:12870-26312 GCA_013398125.1 Aegotheles bennettii | reverse complement strand
GCTGCCTCTCCCTGGCAGTGTTCAAGACCGGGTTGGATGGGGCTTGGAGCAACCTGGTCTGGTGGGAGGTGTCCCTGCCTATGTCAGGGGGGTTGGAACTGGGTGATCTTTAAGGTCCCTTCCAACCCAAACCACTCTATGATTCTGTGATTCTGTGTGGTTGGATATAGCTCGGTTGTAGTCTGCCTGCAGCTCAGCCTAGGAAGTCTCATCTACTAAGCCACAGACATTTCCTGAAGTCAATTGCCATAAAGAAGCTGAAGCCCTTTTAGGAATAGGTAAGGTCTTGGGGCAGCCACTGGTGGGTTGGAATCTAGCCAGACTCTGCCCATATGTGCCTTGCCTGAACAGAGCTGGGTCCATGCTAACATGGTGGGTGTGCTTGGGCTCTCCACCTTCTGTGCAGCTCCACCTGCAACTGCACCCAAAGGTGACTGTGAGTAGTGGGTGATGCATTGTTCCTTAAAGCCATCCAGGACCCCAATGTAAGGGATAAGTAGCACCTTAAAGTATGGCAAATAATTTAGCCTGAGGTTTCTCATCAAAGCAATGATGTCTCCAAAACTCAAGTGGGTTGAAAACTTGGCTAAGTAATTTGAGTGTCATAGGAGATGCTCAGTTAAGATGAACCTACAGGAATGTTTATGGACAGAGACTCTTTCTCATTCCACATTGTCACATGTTAAATTAAAACCCCCTTAATCTCTGTTCCAAGAGACAACTGGATTCTGTCTGTCTGGGACCCAGCTACCACTCAATCCATTCTGCTCTGCTGCCTAAACAAAAACCTGCCAGTATACAGCAGCTGGAGAGCTGAATCACTACTCTAATAATTACCTAAAGGAAAACATGCTGTTTGAGTGGAGAGAAAATAAAAATTAAGCATCACATTTAATTTATGATGTGGCCCTTTATTTTGAAGGAACATAAACAAAAAAATATTCAGACATCAAAGGAAGAATCTCAGCTTTCACTTCTGAATTCTATTTTATTATTGCTGTTACCCTCCTGGTAGCAAAGGAAATGAGTTCTCAGGTAATCATTTCCATTTAATTTTCAGCTCCTTTCTGTTGATAGCATCGTGTATAACCTTTTTTCTAACAGTTACTTTAAATTGTGTACTTTGATATTTCATTCAGCTGGTGGGGAAAGAAAAATCAGTTCTAAAAAAGCCATTTTATCTCTGCTGTGCATGAGCTTGGCAGGGTAATGTGATATCCCAAAAAGTATATTTATTTTAAAACCTTGGTGTTTTCCACCAGGGTGAAATTCTACAGGATATAACCACTCATTGCCTCCCTGCTTCCCCCCAGAAATGTCATGGGGCCAAAGTAGTGGCGAAAAAGGGACAAAATAGTAACCTTCATTCAAAAGAAACAATAATCCACCCAGTAAATCAACTCAGTTCTGGTCATAGTGGGCATAATGGAAAGAGTAAAAAAACCTGACAAAATGGGAAAATTGGAGCTCACTGTTATCATAAGGATTATCAATCCCAGACCACAGTGGCATCTTTGGGATAGTGAGATAGGAGTCAGCAGTGTCACAAAGTGACCTTTCTTGAAAAAGCTGATTTTAACACTTAATAATGCATTTTGGTCCTGTAGGAGGTACAGTGACACCGAAATTCTGATGGAAAGAGTAATGTTAGTGTTTCTTTGTGCTGGGCTGTCTCCACACCTTATCGTACAGTTACTTCTCTTTCTTTCGGTGGACTGAAAAGAAAGGAGTAAATAGAAAGTACCCACAAAAGACCACAGCAGATTTAGCTGAAAAACAGCAATCTTTGGGCCAAAAGCAGGGCTTAAGCCTGTTAATATGAGCCATTGCCTTAAGATTTCAACTAAATACCTTGGCTGAAAAGCAGCAACACTTTCACACACTTCTGTGGACTAACCACTGAAGGGAGCCAGCTGTATCAGCTCAAGCCACCTTGTATCAGCAGCAACCATCTTGAACCACTTCTCATATTCCAAATGGAAGGTCTTTGATGGACCTCTTGGGAACTGTGGTGTGGTTCTTTATCAGCACAGGAGCATATGGGAGAATAAGATCTGCACACAAAGTCTGCCAAAATTTTGGGTCTAGACATAGCTGAGAAGGTGAACTACGGAAGTTCAAGATACAGGCTGGGGCTACAAAGGATCATTGCAAGAGAAAAGATGCATTTGTTCTTAGTATAAAGAAATAATAAAGTCTGATTGCTATGGTGTAGCTCTCTGAAATACACATTTCTTCCTTGCTGTCAGTGACCCTGAATAGTGGTGAAACTGATCAAGCTCTTCAATGTCTGAAGAAATAACTAAGCATTCAGATGAAGGCATCTTTCTACCATGTCTTAACACACGTATAACTCTTAGCATCCCATGTATGACACCCGATTTACACCAGGGAATCAGACCCAAATATCTGTGTATTTCTTTGGTTAGGGATTTTGGATCAATCTTGTGCTTCTTCGATTGGAGCTGCTGCTACAGAGTGACCTTGGCCAGACACTAAACCAGAAAGGTGGAAGAAACATCTGGAAAGTGTTTTTATTTGGCTGTGGCTCTGCAGGCAATGCAAAATTTGCTTAATATGGTGAAGATCTCTCTTTTTCAGGGTCTGCAGACCTGAATTTAATGTGATGCCCTTAGAATCCATGACAGTTTTAGAAATTACTTTGTGCCAGACATGCAGCTGGAAATGACCAGGTGAAGCCCCTTGGTGGACACTTCCAGAAGTGTCAATAAATTAATTAAGTAGAAAACTCATCCAAGCAGCTTTAATGGGTATCAAAACATTCTTCTTGTCAGGGATAGAAGTCACTTCAGTCTGCTCCCAGGCATAGCATCCTCCTTCAATGCTGTCAACAATGTCCTCATCAAGCTTAGGACTTGGATCCACAATTCCTGAATGCCTCACCATCTTTTGGACATAGAAATTTAGTTTGTATCAGTCTCCCTTGGGTTATTTTTCTCTCATTCACTCACTGTATTTAAATGATTCCTTCCTTTTTACTCAGTCAGCGGAGAACTGCGATTTGCTGATGTCAGGATCTCTGAACAGATGTGAGAGCAGTATTGATTATGCAGTTGAGAGTAGGACATAAATAGCTTGTTAAAAGTAAATAATAATAGTTCAAATGCCGTGTACAAACCTTTATAAAACCTAGCGAAGCAAATCAAATAATCCTTCCAGAAATCTATCCGAGTTTTTAACAAGGTGATGAAATTCCAGAGCCTTTTTCGCTTACTTATGTTAGTGCTGATGTAAGAGCTGATTGAATTAACAGCCTGGAACTGCTAGAGATGAGCCTGCCTTCAACATCCCAGCCAAATGAGATGTTTGCAGCTGATGTGTGAAAGGGAAAAGAGAATTGGTGAGGGAGAGCGAGCAGGGGGACAGGAGCTGCAGAGTGCAAGCCAGTTTTGTTCAGAGTGGAGAGGGAAATGTATTTTTCATCATAAATTCAAGAGTCTGAGCCCAAACTGTTGTGTGTCACATTCAAATTGAGGTCTCAGGCAGGGCATGGTACAAAGCCATGGATGAAATGTATCGTTATTGAGTTTTGGTTCCAGTTTGATATGTATTAAGTCCTTCTGAACCGAGAAGGAATCAAAATGCTCAAAATCCATCTGTCCCTCCATCCACTAGCTGCACAGTACCCAGATATTCCGAATGGTCATGACTCTGAATGGTTGTGTTAGATAGAAAGATAGACCAAAATTTTAAGTTTAAGCCACAAAGAGGAGATTTGGAGAAAGAAAAATGATTTTGAGGTTGGGCTGCTATTACCACTGGTGTAAATGCAATGCTTTCCTGATTTACGTCTATGCTGATGAGTCAGAATCAGGATAAAGTCTGCAGCAGACACTGAGTCAGTCTGTGAGGAGTGTTCAAAATTATACTCAATTATATGCTTCAAGATAAGGAACAGCATACTTTTACAAAAAAGAGGTGTTGCAAACTATTCATTTGGGAGAAGGCAGAATTTTCCTGGGGACTGATTCCTTGTTGTTTTCACTTAAATCTGTTTTATCTCCAGCTCAACCAATAACCAAGAGACAATTCATCAGCTCAGCCATGTTCACACTCAAGCGGGCTCACAAGGACATGTACTTATGCAGATGTACACATGTACCCACACTGATGGCAGGGCTGGCCCTTTTGCCTGAAATGCTGGAGATGCCTCCTCCAGAAGGACACTGCTTCCCTCAAGTATTAATCATAGAATCACAGAATGGTTTGGGTTGGAAGGGGCCTCAAAGATAACCCAGTTCTGACCCCAATGCCATGGGCAGGGACACCTCCCACCAGACCAGGTTGCTCAAGGCCCCATCCAACCTGGCCTTGAACACTCCCAGCAAGAGGAACCCACAGCTTCTCTGGGCAGCCTGGGTCAGTGCCTCATCATCCTCACAGGAAATAATTTCTTCCTAATATTCAACCTAACCCTGCCCTCTTTCAGTTTGAAATTGTTTCCCCTTGTCTTGTCACACCTTCAGGTACTGGAAGGTGCTCTAAGGTCTCCCAGGCTGAACAACCCCAACTCTCTCAGCCAGTCTTCATAGGAGAGGTGCCCCAGCCCTCGGATCATCTTTGTCGTCCTCCTCTGGACTTGATCCAACATAGACAGACATGCAGTAGCTTTTTGTTTTGAAGTGATTAAGACCTATATCATGAACATGGTCTTCAATTGGAGTGTAGAAAAGAAGAAAACTAATGTCACTCTTATCTTCAAGGAGGAAAAAAAGGAGGCTAAGTGTTCTACAGACTGGTAAGCCTCATGTCCATCCCTAAGAAACTGATGGAGAAAATCCTCTGGGAAGCCATTTCCAAATTTGTTATGGACGAGGAGGGGATTAGGGGCAGTCAGCATGGTTTTATAAGGAGGTAAGCACATCTGACCAACCTGCATAAAAGCCTCTAGAATGAAATTATTAGCTTGGTAAAAGAGGGGAGAGCAGTGGATGCTTTTTATCTTGAGTTTAGCAAAGCTTTCAACACAGTCTGTATCAGTCTTATAGACAAACTGATCAAATCTAGACCAGGTAGGTGGATGGTGAGGTGGACCAGATCCTCGCTTGTTCCTAGCATTAGTTACCAAACCAGGGTGCCACAACACAGACCTGAGTACCATGACCCTCCCAGCGTATTCATTCAGCACCAGCCTTGGGAGAACCAAGCCTCATTCACAGCCAGCTGAGGCATTTTTATATTCTCTGTATTTATTCAATGGCACTACTGTAACTACCTGAGAGTAAGGTCCCACTGAACCCCAAAGTGATGCACAAGGTGATGCACAAGCACACAAATGCAGCACTTGCCTACTTTTCTAAAAAGTGAAGGAAGAGAAAGTTCAGTGGACAACTCCAGCTATCTGCCTAAGGATGAGATGAATGATACTCTTAGACTCTTTCCACTGATATTAGAGGAAACCTGGATGATAACCTTTGATGCAGCCAGTTAAATCTTAATGCACTTCAAAGATGACAAAATTTTAGGCAATTGTGGTTAGTTTAGCTTGACTCCCATTCCAAAAGCCTCTGCTCTGAACAACTTAGAGAATATGAACTATGTCCATTCAGAGGAAGAAAAGTCAAAGCCTAGCAAGATAGCTTGCATCAGGTCACAGGAGATATGTATAGCAGAACTTGGAAATAAATTTACATCTACAAGGACTCAGTAGCATCTTAGCCACAGAATTGTCTTTTCCCTAAGTCTTGCCTCTCTTGCAAAGGTGTGTTGAATATTGTTAATATAGTTTTGCTCCAACTTAACCCCACTGAGAGATCAGCGAGGCTTTGTTTAACTTCTGAGGAAATCTCAAAAGGTGTTAAGGGTTTGCAAGGAGCTTCTGCACGATTTTCACAGAGGTGGACGAAGATTTCTGGCAGAGCTTGACTTAGAATTTATGACTCACCAGATACTCAGACTCAAAATGAAACTGAAAGTCCTTGTGGAGATTGAAAGAAAAGACAGTTCTCAAGAAGACCATAAACACTAAGCTTTGTGCTTCTCCAGTTGTCACTCAAGTGTGGGAGAAGGGAAGATGTTTGTCAATGGAAATGGGAATGCAGTGCCCTCTGGTCCCCCTTAATGAGGAAATACTGAAAGGATCTAGAATTTCCTTCATGAGGTTTCTTTAGTAGCTACAGAAAACAGGTTTGTGCTGAATTTTTGACATCTCTTCTTGCAAGGATCTTCCTCAACAGGGTCAAAACATGATGATATTGGCAATCTCTAGTTCAGGCTGTTTCAGTAACTCAATGCCATCAAACATCCCACAAGCAGCCACCACACGTGTGTAGATCCAGTCCTCCCATGGGGCTCACACTGCAGCTGCAGGTTTCCTCTGGCTGGGAGGGTGGTGCTTTTCAGGACATGAGCCAAGGAGATGGTATTTTTGCAACCCAGCGACAAAAGCAAAAAAAACCCCACAAACCAATTGTCTGTGTTGAGCTGTCATTGGATATTAGGAAATTTTTTTCCCTGAAAGAGTTGTCAGGTACTGGCACAGGCTGCCCAGGGAAGTGGTGGAGTCACCACCCCTGGAGGTATCTAAAAGACATGTAGATGTGGTGCTGAGGGACGCGCCTTAGTGGTAGATTGGGCAGTGTGATAGGTTAATGGTTGGACCTGATGATCTCAAAGGTTTTTTCCAACCGAAACGATTTTATGATTCTATGCTGTCCCTGCCACAAGGAGTGACTTGGCTGAGTGCAGGTGCCTGTTGTAGAGTGAACTCAATCACCGGGCTTGATTCAGCTGCTTATGCAGAGGTGTCCATGGCTATTGTGGGTGCTTTGGGGTAATTGGGTAACATCTGTGGGATATCCCACAGATTACAGGAGAGATCCATGTCCAGTGGAAGTCTTCCGGGATACCTCAGGGTGTCTCAGATGACTAAAGGTGGGCTAAAACTGTATTCCTGTGCCATAGACAGCTGAATACAATTATTTTAATTTGGATCTGAATCCTGATTCAGGACAGAAATACTTGGATTTCTGGGGGAGATGTCAGGGTAGGAATGGCTGCTCTGTTACCCAGGAAGCCAGATTAGAGCCATTCATCTGTTCCAGGCTTAGGCTGTCCCACCCTCTGAAATCTCTGAAATCCTGTATTTCAGCTACAAAAGCAAGTCTAGGTTGGTACTGGGGGCTTTGAAGAAAAACAGCAGAGCTATAATTGAAATCACTGAATGATGGGAAGTGTTGCGTAAAATTATACCAACCTGCATCCCCCCTACTTTCCTTTCCTGTTCTTGCCTCATCTTCCACAACTCAATGATGTTTTTTAATTTGTTTCACTTCCCTTTTATTTTTCAATTAATTCATATCATTGTCTATATACACGTTAAGGTAATACAGAGGATGAAGGACTTCATCGAGCCTGTTACCAAACAGTAGAATGGACCCCATCAGGTCAGGTTTAGTTGCTGAACAGTACAGGACCACTGGCTTGCAACCAGTGCCAGTTACAGAAGAGCCAGAAATAACTTAATTCCTGACTTTGACCAGCTCTGCATACATGCCTTGGCTACAAAGGTAAAATTCTTTGTAAGCAAGGAAGGTAGAAAAGCTTCCTGTGGTATCCACCAAGACCCCTGCTGGCCCCACTACACTGTGAGGCACACTTTGGACTAAATATTATGATCTTAGCTGCTGTAGGTGATAAGCTAGCTGAGCTGGCACCTCTTGGAGTGAGAGCAGTTTAGGTCCCATCTGTGATCTCTCGCTTGGGTTTTAGGTGTCTAAGGTACAAATACAGATAGCAAAGGAAGGAGCATACCTACTTGCAGTACCCACTATTTGGAGCTGTACTTACAGGCAGGGACCTCTCCACTGCAAGATGTGCCTGGTAACCTCCAGGCAAAGTTGCCTTTCCTGTCTGCATGGGCAGCAAAGAGCATGGTGGGGAGCTTGGACTTCTCTACAATAAAATCATAGAATCATAGAATGACAGGGGTTGAAAGGTGCCTCTGGAGATCATCTAGGCAACCATATCACTGGACTGCACAGTGAGGAGCTGTGAGACCAACCAGGCTCCTCTGGAAGGACCTTAAAGGTCTTTGCAGGTTGTCTCTCACTGGTGACTCCTACTCATCCTGACCTGTTTATCAGCCTGAGGTTTGGTTTGGTGAATGCCAACAAGTAGGAATTTGTGCATCTATTGAGCAAAGTATCAAGACTGGGGAAGGAGAAGTTAGGTGATGCAGACTCCCAAAACTTGAGCTGAAGCAGGTGGTGCTGGAGGTCAGATGCTGAAGTTTGCAGATGCCATGCTCCTACAGCAGTGCTTTGATCCCCTCGGGCTCCAGAACAGGATTCAGCTTTCATCAAATAAATAACCAAACCTGACAAGCCTCATGTGCTATGCCATAAAATTAATATTTTATGGAGGAGGGGAAAGAAAAAAAAAGAAAGAAGATGATGGGTATGGAGGTGCTGGGTTCAGCCAAGGCAAAGGAGCATCTCTGTGAGTACATGGGCTCCTGCTCATTTCCGTGAGAGCATTTGGCTTTCAGCCCTCACCAGCTCCTATCTTTCCATCACTGTCACCACAGGAAAATGCTTGCTGCTCACCACGTCACTCTGCTCACACCACAGGCACAGCTGGGAGGGTTTCAGACTGTGGCACCCGTGAGACACACAGCATGCATGTTCGTGGTGGCTCGTTCCCACCTCTCCCCACCTCCCTGCCCCCATCCTCAATGGGTTTAGTTGGTTTGTAAGCTGAAGACACCTTGCAGAGGAAAGCAGGCACTTTTTCTTGTGGTTTGTAACACACCGTGTCTGCTCTAGCAGTCACTCCTTTGCAAGTCACTCTTTGGCTGCTTTAGCTACATGGTACCACAGCTGGAGTGCAGAGAGCCCAGACTCTGGTCAGAGAGGTGTTAAACCCTCTTGCTCTGCAATTACTTAACCACAAGAGGTGATTCAGCTCCCTCCTTCCTTAGTCTATACTCTTGGGGTGTCCCTGCATTGGTGTCAAGCACAAACTACTGTGCTCTTGCAAAGAAAACATCCCCAACAGTCATTTAGAGAGTGATACTGCCGACCTCCAAATATTTAGATATGCAGTCTCTAGTCTGGATCAGGCCATCCAGACTCCATCCATAGCATGTGGACAGAGTCAGGCCCTTCCAGGACTCAGCTGATCCAGCGTCATTCAGGTGTCAAAGGAAGATGGCCTGAATCACCCTCTAATAGCAACAACCTCTGCACATCTGGATCTGCAACCCCTTTGAGATACCAGACCCCGTTTATAGCTGTGTTACCTTCTGGTAGTGAAAAAGAACATTTTCCTCTCTTCTTGAATACCTTTGCACAGTGCCAAATCTTTGATTTAAATCTGTGAAGCAGTTACAGTTGTTCAAATGCTTGCTGATCCTGTGCATTTATGGGTTGAAATTCCCCTGGGGAACATCACCCAGAAAGCACAGAGCCATTTTAATGACTTTTCTAAGCACCTTGTCCCCATTTAATCACTTCAATGCCCCTTGTCCAATTGTACACAACATTTTATTTATTAAACTGTACAAACAGCACTGGCATTTAAAAAAATTCCTGTTAACCATTCTAGTTAAACATGATGACCAGCTGCACAAACTGTGAGCACAGATGCCCCCTGCATTTCATACAGCACAAACAAGGATTTCATGAGAATCACTGGGCTGAAACTATTTCCAGGACACTCTGCTTCTCTTGTTGGCGTTAGGCACTTCTGCTCTTGGTTCTGCAGGATTCGGTGCCTGCAGTCGCTGCCCGCAGTATCTCAGCACTGTCTGCTGCACTCTCTGCATCCTGTTGAGGTCCAAGTTGACAGCCTGGTCCAGCAGAGCCAGAAAGGCACCTCTGAAGGGAATCTGATTTTAGGATGACTCACCTTCTAGAGCTTCTTTTCTGGGCTGGAGGGGTTGATGCAATGAAGCTCCAAATGTATACAATTCAAGTAGAATCTAACATCAACTTGGGTGACCACCTAAGGCACAGAATCCTCTATTTGGGCTTTGACTTAATTTTCAATCATAGAATCATAGAATACCAGGTTGGAAGGGACCTCAAAGATCATCTGGCCCAGCCTTTCTTGGCAAAAGCAACTCAAGTGGTGTCTCAGTGACAAGCAGTAACTGGGCAGTTCTACATCTCTCCAAACCTCAGAAAACAGAGCACCATTATTTAAAAGGATCCCATGATGAAAGGTTCCCAGAAAAGATTTTTTTATAACCCATCTACATTTCCACAGACTGCAAAGGGATAGAACACACAGCAAAATGTCACAAGGCAAAGGAGAGCACCACCCTCACCTGATGTGCCGTCCTGCCCTGTGACCATCGGGGCTTGTTGACTTATGTCTGCCAAAGAGCTGGGGCATCATTTAGAGGACTTAGAAAGTATATCAGCCTTTGCAAGAACTGATCATTACCTTTCCAGTGAAATAAGCCAATGCTGTGACTGGAAGGCCAGTTTTATGATGCTTAAACAATGGTTTGAGGAAACATCTTCCACCTTTCTCAGGCAGTTTTAGGATGAAACTCCAGAAAACCCAGTCCAGATTTTGCTCAGTCTGGTGTGTGTGAGAACAGTTAAAGCTTTAGAACAAGGGTTCTTGAGGCTTTCTGCTGGACCCCAACATCCCATCTTCCCTGCTCAAGTACTAAATATAAACCATTGGTTTTCTGTACTGATCTTGACACTTGCCATGGCAATGATCCTCCTTTGAGGCTGAGTCCTTAGCTCCAGGGCCCCTGATTGAGATGTATGAATGCTGGGATGAGCACCTGCAAAGTTTCTTTGTCCCAGCGGAGAAAAATTGAATCCTAACACCTGTGAACATTATTTTTAAAGTGTGTAGGAAGTTAAATTGCTTCTTCAAAACTCCTGTGCACACATGCACAACTCTGCACGTGTACAAGTGGAGGTTACCAAAGCACCCGGCCTGAAGTCTTCCCAGATGTCCTCAGGCCTTGAGCAAACCACTTGTCCTTCAGAAGGAGGTGGGCCTAGGTGAGAATTGCAGAAATGGGCACTGGCATCACCAGAAGCTCAAATATACTTGTTTTTCTTACTAAGAAACCCATTGGCTGTGTGTACAAGTAGTGGGGAACAGGTTTTGGCACCTCCTAATTTTCAGATGCTCTCAACTTCAAGAACATTGGGAAAAGAAAAGAGAGACCAAAAGATACCTCAAAGAAACTTCATCATTAGTGAAGAGTGGCTGGCATCTGCTACACAGTGGAATAAGCTGGAAGCCTCCAGGCATGGTAAAAACTTTCACTGAGGTGTTTTTCTGGTAGGTTCTTGATAAAAATAACCATGCACAGTCTTCAGTTGACCAAGTATTACTCAAACCATTACAGAGAATTCCATCAGTAAGGCAGATCTCAGGAAAATATTTTCTCCATTTTAGGGTTCACAAAAGAAAAGTTGCTGAACATGTTTTGGTCCATGCTGTTAATCAGTACTCTGTCTGCACAGGACAGTCTAGGTTTTTCATTTAGAAATTCCTTGTCGAAGTTGCTACAGTCACTCGGAGATTTCTTCAGGAAAAGGAAAAAAAAAATATGTCAAACCATGAATATTCAGATCATGATTGCAATGGTACTGTAATCAGGCTGCTTCTTACGGGCTCAGGTCAACTAGTTGGGAGCAAGCTCAGCTCAGCCAGGGATCCCACAATGCATTTGCCCTTGGCTGTTTGCACAATGAGTAGTTACTCCAGTCCAAATGATGAAGAGTAACATGTCAAACTGCTGTGAACTTCTGTCTGAGCTCTTAATATCCAGTAGCCAGTGCCAATCACTTGCTTATTACTATTCTATTGAAGTAGTAATAGGAATAAACGCTATATAGGAAGCACTGAGCCTGTGATCCATGAATTCTGCCAGGCAGGGATGTCACAGCTGTGTAACATGGCAGACAGGACCCATTAATTAAATAACACTTGTGAAGGACTGTATAATGAAAGTATCAGGCACTTGTTAAATTAAATTTTATTATTATTAATAATAGGATCTTCCTAGCTTAATAGGACTGTTATTGGTAGTTAGGGCCATCCTGACTCAGCTGACCGCCTGGCTACCTGAACTGCTTTTCCTTCTTCACCCTCTGCAGTGCAATGAAAGATAATCCCTACATGGGGATTTCCTACATTCCTATGGGCTAATCCTTGTGTGGCTAAGGAAAGGTGTTTTAGGTGGCATCCACACCCCTGCTATGGTAACTGAGAAAGTAATGAATAATTTATGGTTCTCAGGTCTGGACAAGCCAGATCTGGACTTATAGCCATCAGAAAGGAGCAGTCATGATGACCAAGCCAGGCAGCCCAGCCAATAAAAGTTCATAGTTCACAATTATCTTTCCAATGACTGGACACTGGCAGATCCAAACTGTAGATAGTTACAGTTGTTTGTGTCTGATGTACACAACATACCAGACAGTCTGTGAACAGTTTAATCTGCATTTGGGCATTTAACTAAGAGTCTACACTTTCCATTCTGACTGCCTGAGGCCAAGGTACTCCACCTGCATTCGGACAGAGAGACTGCATGTGCAGAGCAACTCCAGAAGATAACCATGAAAGTTTGAGGGCATTTTGAAAGCCTTAACTTGGGTTCCAAAACTGGTAGCTCCAGTGTGAAGCAGACATTTATTTACTTTTAAAATGCTGACTCCATGAATCTAAACAGGCTTTGATGTCTCTGACATTAAAGTCCCATGTCTGAAGGTTCTGGACACTGCTCTTAAATAAATGGGTTTATAACATTCCTGTGATGTCTTGGCTTGTGTTTATTGCTAGATTATGCTAGAGGGTTTAAATATTTGGGGAATGAATGATTCAGGAAACAGAGGTATGAGTGGAATTGGAAGAAGGCACATTCTTACCACTCTTGGTTTGAAAGGAGGCTCCATCCTTCTTTCTTCTAAAGCTTCCCAGTTTATTTCTCGGAAAAAGGCATGCTGGCGGATGTTCCCTCTTGCTCCCAGCCTCCTCTCGGGTTCTCTCACAAAAAGCTAGAACATTGAAGATAGATAAATACCTTAGTCTTTTATTAATAACAGTATATTCATTAGGACAGTTGACACCAGGTAGGGTCTCAGGTTTCAAACTCAAGCATGGTCGGTGAGAATGTGAAGATTCTTCTGTCTTACTAAACTTCTGATTGGGGAACCAGTTTGGATTCTTAGCCTAATGTGCTAAAGCTGAGAGACCTTGACATATTATTCCTTTGCAGGAGAGGGGAGAACTGGGGGATTTCAACTACCCTAATATCTGCTGGAAGACTTACACAGCCAGCCATTCACAGTTGTAGTCAATGGGACAGAATCTAGTTGGAGGTCTGTAACTAGTGGAGTCCCTCAGGGGTCGGTACTGGGACCGTTGTTGTTCAATATCTTCATTAACGACCTGAATGAGGGTACAGAATGTATCCTCAGCAAGTTTGCTGATGACACTAA
>VZRW01007065.1:0-12373 GCA_013398125.1 Aegotheles bennettii | reverse complement strand
CACTGTGAGAGTGCCAGAGCACTGGAACAGGCTGCCCAGAGAGGTTGTGGAGTCTCCTTCCCTGGAGACATTCAAACCCCAACTGGGTGCGTTCCTGTGTGATGGACTCTAGGTGACCCTGCTCTGGCAGGGGGGTTGGACTAGATGATCCTTCGAGGTCCCTTCCAACCCCTAGGATTTTGTGATTCTGTGATTCTGTGATTCTGTGAACTGTGCTAGAGTGGCACAAGATATGTGGCTGAGCACCCAAATATTCAACTCCAGAGGTGAAATAGCTGGATCTCACTTGCAAGGTTTTGTCTGGACAATTTCTTGTTATCAGGAATTTTGTTTTTACAGTTGAAATACAAACATAATTTGTGAAAATACTAACCTAGCCTATGTGGGGTTGCATTCATCTCCTATACCTTTGGACACTTGGAGTGGCAGTATTTGACCTTCTATAATTAATGGAGAAAACCCAGGCATCTTAGGTGCAAATCATCTGACCTCCTTTATGCACTTAAAGACCCCCTGGAAGTGCTTGCTTCTCTCCACCGACTAGTTCAGATGCTGACAATCATCTACTTTGTCAAAAGACCTCCAATTCAGATAGATTCTGTTTGCTGCACACTGCAGGCTACAAGTCCTGTGCATGACTAATTCTGCTGAAGGTAGGAAAAAGCTAGACCTGGGGGCATATCTTTTCACCATCAGCTACGTGCAGGTCTGATCCCACTCTCCAGTTTAGTGTAAACATAGCCTGATTTGTCATGGATGTTTTTATGGTGATGCAGGCGCCATTTGGCTCTGGAAGCAGCTGAAGTGTTTCTATGGGAGAGTTTCAGGAGCGCTAAATACTCCAGAGCTCCTCTAAATGTTTGTGAGCAGGATGTAGTGCTGAAATACTGCTGTAATGGTGGGTGTGAATACTTTAAAATTTATCTTTGCAGCTGCAGCGAAACGTCTGGGGTCTCCAGACCACGGAGCACTGGACGGAGCACTTGACAGAGCACTGGAACAGGCTGCCCAGAGAGGTTGTGGAGTCTCCTTCACTGGAGACATTCAAACCCCGCCTGGATGCGTTCCTGTGTGATGTACTGTAGGTGAACCTGCTCTGGCAGGGGGGTTGGACTAGATGATCCTTCGAGGTCCCTTCCAACCCTAGAATTCTGTGATTCTGTGATTCTGTGATTCCAGGCTAGCTGGCCCATAGCACACCAGATCCTAGATCCCTCTAAACAGAAAGGAACAGTGGCAACACATGATAGCAGGTGACCTGAAGACAGCCAACATGTCCTACTTCAGAGGTCAGGGCAAATTTTCAAAAGCACTTTATTATCAGAGGTCATCTCAATATGGACTTGGGTTATGTAGGGTAGAAGTTTCTTGCTACACTATTTGGCCAACAGTGAGCATACAGTAGATACCACTCAGCAAAGAACAAATAGAAACATCTAATGCCAAAAGTGGCAGCAAAAGAATCTGAGGCCACTGAGGGTCTGTTTGAAAAAAAAACCCCACAGGCACTGGGTTTGGGTCAATGCTGTGGGCAAAGCGTCACCAAAACTGAAGTGTCCTACAGACAACTGATTACACAGCAGTGTAGATTCCCTGGGTTAAATACTGTGCTGATAATACAGGCATTAAGCAGAGTGGAATATATAATTATCCTAAGTCAGTGGCAATGAGAATAGCCCATAATGGAGAAAAAGTGTTTTTTCCTAAGCAAGGGAGTGTATTGCTTGGTATAAAGACGATCACCATCTCTAATCCTGACAGAATTGTTTGTGCAGAGAGATGGCAGTGTATGTCCCAGAAATAGATGTTCAGAATCTCAGTCTGCTATGCTATGTCTTCCTGAACAATCACTTCTGATTTTTTTTTCCATTATTATCATTTTATAGTGATATCTAAACATCTGAACCCTACTGTGCACAACACAGATGGCAAAATAATCTCCTGTTCTCCATTATTTTGCCGCAGAATGTTGTATGTTGCCCTGTTGCTTTGTAAATGCAAAAGTCAAGGTAGGGACTGTAGGCTAAATATAACCAAAATCATGTGATGAACACATTATCTCACATCAGCTGAGCCATTATAATCCTCTGCACATGCTCTCTCACCATCCTCCATTGCAAGGCAGGATGTCTTAGCTTAGATCACGTTCAACGCTAGCCCAAAGCCTGACTGAGGGGTGGTAACTTGTTAGACTAGTTGCATCTTCGTTGCATTTTTATCTTGCAAATCTAGAATAATTTGCATCCCAAACCATAAATGCTTCAATGCTAAACAGCATGAGGCTGAGAAGGAGGCAATGAAAAAATTGGTGTATTAAAACAAGGGAACCTAAAAGACAAGGACGTTGCCTATTAGAGGGAAACAGAAGAGTGCTCCACTCACAAAGGACACTATGCATTGCTATGTAGGAGATTAAAGGGACCAAAAGGGACCAAAAATACAGATGACATGGCACTATTAGCTTTAGTGGGCTCTACCACTTCAGGACACAGCTCAGGCTTTGTTAACTTGTTCTTCAGCTCAGTGCAAAGATGTAAAATATTCTCTAATGAACATCAAGCCAAACACCAAAACAATCTACCTCAGATGTCCCCTTATTTCTGAGGCACTAGAACTGCTTCAGACCCACAATTTCCAAGGAAGTCATTGTAACCCTTAGTTTGAAGCCTGGCAGAATATCTTTTCCAGGAGTTAACATGCCTTGAACCCAAAGGGTTGCTCTGCAAGGGAACTGATCTCTGCTGGTATCTGATACTCAGCAATCCTATTTACTGGATGTGAGAAGCCATCATCATAGCTGAGGAGAAAGAAGACACACAGATGGCCTTACGACTTAGGTCGGGTGTGATTTGAGGTCCACAGACAAGCAGGTGACTCTTTCTGGTCCTAACACACTAAATTTGTTTCTCTGAACAACAGCTGAAGATGCACAAATCAAAGATGACAGTTCTGGCAAAAAGACTTTTGTTTGATGTGTGGTAATTCTTACCTTCACCAAAATGTCCTTTGCATCCTTGTCAAGCCAGCGAGGGTAGAAGGGGTTATCCATACGGATAGACTGGAAAAGCTCCTCTTCATCTTGGCCATGGAAAGGAGATTGGCCAATAAGCATCTCATACAGGAGAACGCCAAAGGACCACCAGTCAACGGAGGTATTGTACTTCTGCCCCAACAATATCTGCTCAGAGAGAGGAGTGACAAAGATAGACACAAAATGTCTGATGTCAGTATTTCAACTTCAGAAGGGTGCCCAGATCCTGACCTTTCAACAACTGCTTTGCTCTGTGTGGGGTAGGAGAGGTGCTTCCTCCTGCCTGCAGCATGAGCCAGAGCATCTGCCAGTGGTGCAGAAGCTGTGGTTGAGGAAGCTCCAAATCACAGCCACACCTGGGTGCTAAAACAGTCTTTTGCAGTACACATAACAGGTTGCATGCTTCTATGGTTACTCTTAAGTTACTTGAGCATATCCCTGGCTACCAGGGAGATTTAAAGCATGAAAAGTGAGGCAAGACATCTTTTGTCTGCTCTCCAAATTATCCCAGGGGTTCAAACCAAGCATGTGAACTCCAAGAAGACAAATGGTTAGGTATGAGCATTTTGGAACTGATTTAACTCACACAAGCTGTATTTAAAATTACAGGTTTGGCAGTGTAAGGGTACTTTAGGACTATCAGTCAGTGGAAATGGTGTGAATCTACCCCAGCAAAATCTGCTCCAGCAAAAGCATGATGAAGAGGTTGCTCTTCTTAAGACCAACTGAGTTACAGGTAGAAGAATAAGAGCTTGTCCTCAGCCAGTCCATTGGTTTGTGCCTTTCTCTGTCAGCTATAAAGTGATGTCTACATCTGGTGTGTGGGGGGGGCAGGGAGGATCAGATGGAGTTACGACCTCCCCTAAGAAGGGATGTGGCATCTTCCTCCCCTACACACTTGGTCAGACACCACCAAGTTCTCAAACTTTCCCTCTGGGGAAGCAAAATTAATCTCACCTCCTTTAGATATCTGTTATGGAGATACCTAGAGCTGAACTAGTTATCATTAGCTCCTTTTATAGTCAAGGAAGAGAATTAGTCCAACTTTAGACATCCAGTTAAGTATCTACCTGCTGAAAATACAACCCTTGATTTGTCTCTTTTGATTATCAAGGAGCCTAGACAACTTGCTCACATATAGATATTTACAACACAGATGTCTAAAGGTACATGTGATGATTGTGTTCTCTAGAATCCTTATCAGCATTTTCGGGCTGGAGAGGATAATAGTTCATTTTAAGGCACAATCTTTAGGCTTAAGCCCCCAGCTTGGTTGCAGTGTGATCCCCTATATTACAGCTATGGTGTAGGTATCAATGACAAGCCCTGGAGATGGCTTAATACCAGTGAAAACAGCTATCCAGGTCAGTACATATGGAACTGCTGGTAGATAAAAAATTATGATTTAGAGAGGTCATCTTTACTGAGGTACAGTGGAAGTGGGTGAGTAATTTCTTTACCGTTTTTATACCCTGTCTTCATTGCTTGTAAATTGTCACTTGGGCCCAGATTCATCTTATTGCCTAAAAGCTATGTGTCTTATTAATTTAGTTATCCAGAGTGTCTCTATGGTCTCTCTACAGTGGAGGGAAAACAGTGATTTATTTGACTTACACACCTAAGGTAGGAAGGGATGACCTGTCTATGGGGACACTTGTTCTTCTACAGCACTACAAAGTAACATCTAATGCTTCATTTTTAGACAAATTTTCCCACATTAGGTGAGAAGTATCCTCCTTTGATGTATCTGTGGCATCTAGCAAAGCAGGACCTTAATATCAGAGCTCTAAACCCAAATTGATGTAGAGTGCTCATGATTAACACATCTTTCTCCAGAAATGCCAAAAAAGACGTAAAAGGACAAAGCTATTTGAAGATAAGGCATAATATATACAATGTAAAAAAAAAAGGGAATCAGCAAGATTCCCTAATATATTTATTCTGGATCACTTACAAACAAAATCATCCCAACCTTTCCTTCTGAAAAGACACTTTATATTTAATGTATCTTTAATTATATTTAAAAGGCTTTACTTTTTAAAGTATAAAATGTCTAGAAATTTAAATTAAATTAAATGTTTTATGGCAATCAAAGAAAAGATTTATTAGCTTTGCAATTCTCTGGAAAAAAATAAATAAATTCAGCAATTTCATTTCAGGGTAAGTATTTATAATTTTTTTGTCAAATATTATTTGAAATAAAACAGAATCTGTTTGCTACTGACCCAAAGCCCCTTATTTGCACAGCTGTAGCCAAGGTGCTGGGTCTGTAACAAATGACAATGCTAGCAGCTGCATCGAAATACTAACAAAAAGCCCAGTGCTCCTGCCTCTGGTGGGAGAAATGATCCATAAACTCTGGCTGTGCTTTCAATTTAGAGGTAAAATGTTTTATATGCACACATTGAATCTCTAAAATAAATGATGGTGTAGAAATAAAACTCTGAGCTATTTTAGTCTTTCTCTTTTCTATGAAGTAAAATCACAGATAATGGATTATCACTCAGCTCTCCTTTTTCTTAGGATCAGAAAACAGCTTTTTTTAAAAATAAAAGCATATTGAAGTGGAATAAAAGACAATTGCAGCTTGATTGCAGAGCACACTTACACCTGCTCTTAGGCAATACAAATCCAATTGATTTGAAGAGGCCAGCCCTTGTGTCAGCAGTGGGATAACCTAGATCAGAATCGAGCCTTTGGTGCACAGTAAAAGATCAATGAATTATAGTGGAGAAGAAAAAACCAAAAGCTTTAAAAGCTATTTGGAAAGTCCCAATATCCATCATGAAAACACTAAAATCAGGAAATGGGATCTTGAAAGGCAAATAAATGGATTTCAGAGTGATGTCAGACATGATGCATGGATGACTCGTGGGTTGTTCTCTGAGCTGAAAAATGTTTCCTTTGGCCCCAGTTTGCCACCTAATTAATCAAAGCCTCTCCATGGTAAGATCTATCATTGTGTGAAGTCACAATGTTAAGGGAGTTTTGTCTTTTCTGGAGGGATCTGGTCCAAAAAATCTAAATTTACTAGGGAAAAAAAAAAAGAAAAATAAGTTTCCTTCTGTGAAAAAATGGAAAGAAATAAGAAGAAGGGCAAAGGATCTTGCTATGGGCAAGCTGGAATCTGGTGTCTGTGACCACTCAGTTTTATAGGCCAGGTTCAGCTTTTCTACACCAAGTATCAGTAGATACCAAGTGCAGAAGGAGAAAAGAAACTGTTGGTATGTTTTTGCATGGATCTTGGACACTGTCTCCACGCATGCCCCAGCCTTTCTGAGTCAAGGGGACAGAAGCAGGACCTTAACACACTACAAACTCTGCCTTGCCCTTGCTAGCTCAAGCACAGTCTGGCCCTGATAAAACTCCTTCATCTCTGGTTTTAGAGACGCCTTTACCAGGAGGCAACTTGTGGAGGAACATCCTCCAGGGATGGTTTCATGCAGTGACATGAGGTGCTCTGGCACTGTGCACAAAGTAGAGAAGCAAGCAGCCCAGACCCCAGAGCTGGCAGGTCAGGTCCCAACTGTCCTCCAGACAGCAACACCTCTCCTCTGACTGGTGGCATTTAGAGAGGAAAAATCAGGATGCATGACCACTCCCATGTTTATGTCTCCAAGCACCTCCACTCCTTTTACAAGCAACTATTGGTTGTTTTTTATCTAGAGAGACCTCCAAGCCTATGTTCAGTTTTAAGGTTATGCCTCTGATGGCAGAGTCTTTTCAGAGCATATAGTGCCTTACTCAGCTCTGGGAGGAGGCTCGTGATGCAGGCTGTGTTTGTAGCCAGCTAAGAACCTGCCTGAGAAGTGAGAAGTCCAAGCTTATGGGTGCCATCCCTATCCAAGCATCAGAGCATATTCCAGATGGAAGGTGAACCCCACTCTGCTTTATCGTGGACCCAGCTTCTCTATCTAAAAGGTGGTTAATCAAGGAGGAGGGACAATCAGCTCCAGATGGGCATTTTGTCCCACCTTTCTCTATTTTCTCTCTTTTTTTTTTAAATCTCTTTCTCTGACAATGCCAGACAGCAACGCAGACTCTGAGTCAACCCAAAATGTAGTTTCTAGCCTAGAACTGCTCAAAAGCAGGTTATTACTCTTTGCATCCTTCACCACTGACTGACAGTCATGTCTTAAGACACATTCTCTGTCCCACAGCAGCTTGTTGACCTCCCTGGAGCCCATACCTACCTCAGGAGCGATATAGTCAGGAGTCCCACAGAAAGTACTTGTCTTCGCATCTCCAAACATGTTCTCCTTGCACATCCCAAAGTCAGCGATTTTGATGTGCCCCTCATTGTCCAAGAGGACATTGTCTAGCTTCAAGTCTCTGTGGAGGAAGAGAAGGAAACCCCTCCTTTAAAGAATAATGGAGCCACACAAGTTATTTTAGCAGGTTTCACTTATCAACTTGCCCTCTGCCTCTACGTAGTGCCTACGTGTTGCAATTACAAAGGAAGCCTGAGGGCCAAACGAGGAGCTGCTCTCTTGGACTTCAATATCCATCTTCCTCCCTCCTCCTGTCCCAGCGTGTCCCATTTGCTGCAGAAGACTCTACACAGGACATCTTCTAAAAGCTGTCTCCTTTGAGGATGCAGAACAGTGAAGCTAAAAAGGGCTTTGTGCCAGCTGGTGCTTTGCTCTAACACAACCTGGAGAAGGTGAGCAAGAAAGGACCAGCTAATGCTTACTTTCTCCTTCCCTGGGACAATCTCCAAAGCTGCTGCCACCCCTCCCTCCCAGTTTAGGCTCTAGAAATGTTGGAAGAGTTAAGGGCCCACAAGCCCTGCATGACTTGCAGAGGGTCAGAGTAATCCCAGACACCAGCAGAACACCCACCACCTCTTCATGGCTGGGCTGCACTATCTGAGCCCCAGGGATTTACAAAGACCTTCACACATAGGTGCCGAGCTGTTGTCAGAGGTTTCAGGCTCTGACTGTGGGAAGCAAAGAGTCCAGAGAGAGAGAGAGAAAAAGAAGTGCATGCAGAAGGAAATAAAAGCAAGTGAGTTGATGTATCATGGCCATTGACAGAGAAAAAAGAGGTCCTCATGTGGAAACAACCTCTGAAAGGAGAGAAAAGCATGTAAAGAAAGAAAGAAAAAGGAAGAAAGGAAGGCTGGCATGTCTTCTATGTTGAATTTTTTATACCTTACCTAAGAGTTTTGCATTTCATTGAAATAATGACTCAGGAGGATGTTTGGATCAGTGATGTTGCACTTCACCTGGATAGTAGGTAGAATTTGGGTTACCTGGTCTCAGAGCACCCACGTTCCTGTACTGCCTAACATGTGCTATCAATCCTCATTCCAAAGGCTCCCAAAACACGCAGACACAACATTTGCTCGTGCCCACAGCTGAGGATACAACTGGTCTTTTCCAACTTTCGCTGATTCACAGCCTACACACATTTTCCACATCTCAGAGAAGAGTCCTAACCACAAGGCTGCTATATAGCTTCCCTCCCAGTGACAACTGTTTTACAACGTGTTTTTTTTTCAGAAATGGCTTTGACTCCCTCCAAGAAAGTAATTTCTAATGCATGATGCTCCTGAGATGATCACCTACAATTGCAGGAAAAATGGTTGTTCAGCCGCCCTTTGTTCAAAGATCCTTGTCTTGCTTCAGCTAGGTCCCAGTCAGGATGGGGGACCTCATAGTGTCTACACACTAAATTGTTGTCATGGGGTAACTGCTTGTTCCTGCTAGAATATGGCCCAAGAAAAAGTGGGAGTCATCAATCAAAAAGAAATATAAAGACAACCGAGACATTTGTCTTCCAAGTGGCAGACACTCATGTTGTCACAATTTCCAGCTGGAATGACTTATTTTAGTTACACCATTGAGATCAATCTCTGGCTGCCAGCACTGCTTTTATTCATCTGGTAGATCGAAGCAAAACAAAAAACCCATCACCTACAGTTTGCTTTCATTATTTTGATGAGTCTCAAACTCATTGGCTCCAGGGACTGGAGTTTCTGCCAAAACTGCCTTAATTCATTCATTTAAAATTTAAGCCAACATGTCCAAACGTTGGGTGCATGAGACAGAACAGCTGGATTCATTATTCTTACTACATCACAAGCAAAGTAGTTTCAAAAATGATTTCTATTCACTTTCCTAAGTGCTTAGTTAGCTCTGACTGATGCACTGATGGCTGTGTGTTCTCAACTGACCTTGTTGTCATTGTCTTCAGTGAAAAAAGGAAACAGGAGTAGGGCTGGTTAAATCATTTCTCTCCAAGCTTGATACCCAAAGCAATGCTGCACTGACTCCTGGGAATGAGCTGTTGCTATCCAATGTCTATCTACCCCAATTTACCCAGATTTCCCTAGGCTCCAGACTCTAAACATCTCTCTGATGAAGAAATGGGTCCCAAACCCTGACACACCACTGGTGTTACAATTCCAAATAAAAATGTGAATTATAAACCAAATGTCAGCAATAAACAGTCCTGCCACAAACTCGCAATGACCTGCAGATATTTTTAATCAGCTTTTCTGAGAAGTCTGAGTAAAAATGACAGACATGGCTGAGTGATCTGGGCACTTCAGAAAATGTTTCCCTTCAGTCATCAGAACAATAATTAGAGCCAGAAAATTGCTGAGACCCCAGAGATCATCTTAGCTTAATGTCGTTGAGATTGATCTCATGTTTATGCAGTCACCATCATCGGTCAATAAAGACTATAAATGGCTCCCACGTGGGTGCTAATAATGAATAATAAGGCGAGTTTGTATGAATCAAAGCTTGTGTTTTAATGGGAGAGTGGATTGTAAACAAGCCATTCACTTCTAGCATTTGTTCTAATGTTTACATTGCATGACAAACATCGAAATAAGCTCATTTTGGTTTCAGCAAACATCGTTGCTTTAGTGAGCTTTCTTATTTGTTTGTGACAAGCTATTTGCTTCCTGCTTTTATAGAAGGCTGCAATGTAGTAACTCGCTTTTCCATGAAGATGAGCTGGTTTAGAGCTTCCCAGAAATTCAGCTCCTCCTTTTGGCCATGGAAAACCAGATTGTGACTTGATTTCTGCAGCCCTTCTTGCTCCCATCTTGCTTCTGCCCTTTTATATAGGTCTTGAAGCACAACATTTGTGCACTATATAAAAGCATCTGTGCATGATTTTGAAGCTCCTAGGGAAGACAAGCAGAAGCTGGAATGGGCAATTTTGTAGTAGAGGACTTCTCCATGGGATTTGATAGACTGATGCATTGTGGACTAAGTTCACACCAGTAAATTTGGGACTCTTCTGTCTGAGTGTAGCTGTCTGCAGTATCCCACCTAGTCCCCACTGGTTCCCTGTGGAGCCCACTAGTAGAAATGGGCATTTCTCATACACCATCCCTGGGGGCATTTAAAACGTGTAGATGTGGGACTTGGGGACATGGTTTAGTGGTGGACTCAGCAGTGCTGAGTTTGAACGGTTGGACTTGATGATCTTCAAGGTTTTCTCCAACCAAAACAATTCTATGATTCTAACAAAGGTTTGATGAACCTAAAAAAGGTCTCTCCTCTCTGCTTACTACAAGAAACACTTGGGCAGTTCACTCAGATTCATGATGGTAAGTGAGAGGAATCCCATCTCCCCATGGAACTGTACACAGCAGACCTATGAATAACCCAAAAAATAAGATATATCACTGTCTCCTTGCTGTTGTTACTTGAGCTAAGCTTGTCACCACTGTCCCAGGGTAACTAGCACAGCAGATATACCAAATTTCTCATGGCTTACCTTATACACCTTCATACATGGAAAGCTTAAACTGGGTGCCTATGCTGGGTGCTATATGAAAAACTCAGTGTAAAGGGCTTTAATGTTAACTGAAATATGACTGGATTCTCAAAAAGAGCTCAAAACTGCCTTTTCTACACTATCTCTTTAAATAAAACAGCCAGACTCTGTAAAAAGGAAATCTGCATAGAAATGCAATAGCAGTAAGTACATCCAAACAACACTTTCTCAGTTACCATTAATGCTTGCAGGGAAAGCAGAAAAAGTTTAGCATAATAGACAATAAAAGTAAAATTACCTGTATATTATGCCCTTGGAATGGAGGAACTGGAGCCCACATATGATTTCAGCAGCATAAAACCTGAGTGACAGAAGACACAAGTTAGAATTGGTGTTTCTCAACAGGCACTTTCAACCAGACCCAAAAAGATGGAAACCTTCTCTCCACAGGACCCAAAATTTCCACAGGTTCCCAGAAGGCTTGGAGCGTCTCCAGAAGGTAATTGATGGATGATGTGAGATTCCCAAAAGCCACACGGCTAGCAGCCCAACTCCTACTGAAACCACTTTGTGAAATGTTAGGGATTTGGAGTCTATTCATCCTCAGGGATTCCTTGGAAGATACACTGCATGGCTAGCTGTATTTTTCATTTTTATTTTTTTTTGTATTTATCTGAGGATATGTCCTTCGGTGCCCAAGGATGTCTCCAGATCAGCTCTGTAGCAAAAAAACACCACTCAGCTCCCAACTCCTACTGCCTACCCTGCCTTGCCTCAAGATATTGTCCCTGTTGCAAGGAAGTCATAGAATCAGGAGCGGGAGATGGCTAATCATAACATGATTTGGGTTGGAAAGGACCTTTAATGGTCATTTGGTCCAAACCCCCTGCAGTGAGCAGGGACATCTTCAACTAGATCAGGCTGCTCAGGGCCCCGTCCAACCTGACCTTGGATGTTTCCAGGAATGGGGCTTCTACCACCTCTCTGGGCAATCTGTGCCAGCATTTCACCACCCTCATTGTAAAAAAATTATTCATTATATCTAGTCTAAATCTACTCTCTTTTAGTTCAAAAGTATTACTCCTTGTCCTATTACTACAGACCAGGTGGTATCTGTGCTTGTCCATTATTTACATATTTAAAGTAAATCAATGATTTACAGTGATGCACCAGACTGCAAACTGCAAATTATAGTTAATGCCTCAGACCTTGAAAGGGCAGCTTTCATTTGCTGTGTTCAGTAGTTGCTGCACAAAGAGTGGAGTGGTCCCACCAAGGGGACAGGCAGGTGAGCATCTGCGGTTGGGGACCACAAGCAGTTCCCTTGGCTTGTTAAACAGAGCTCTTCACTGCTCAAGGCCAAGTGTAAGGTCCTGGGTCGGGGCAATCCCATGCACAAACACAGGCTGGGTGAAGAATGGAGAACAGCCTTAAGGAGAAGGACTTTGGGGTGTTGGTTGATGAGAAGTTCAACATGAGCTGGCGATGTGCGCTTGTAGCTCAAAAAGCCAATGATATCCTGGGCTGCATCAAAAGAAGTGTGACCAGCAGGGCAATGGAGAGGATTCTCCCCCTCTAATCTATTCTCGTGAGACCCCACCT
>VZRW01007064.1:24815-40376 GCA_013398125.1 Aegotheles bennettii | reverse complement strand
CTGTTAGGAGGAAGTAAGGAGGATGTAAGTTGGGAGAAAGAGGCCACGGACCGAACCGTTGGCCTCACTGGTTGAAGTGGCTGACTCACGCTCTTGGGAACAGCTTTCATTTCTCCAGAGCTCCCCACACTACTTGTGGCATAAGCAATGCCCACCTGGCCAGCAAGCTCCAATTTAAAATTACTTCCCTCAAACAGAGAGGAGACATCAGAGTAAGTTTGTTTTTCACTGCTGACTGACCAGCTCCAGCTGACACTGCCACATCCCCTCCAGGTCTCCGGCTGAGATGAAGCTGTCAGTAAAATCACAGGAGGGCAAACTGTCCCCTCCTCTGGCTGTTTAAAATAAGTATCACTAAACCAGACAGATGCTGGCGCTGTGTCTCAGCAGGCGCTAATTTAGCCCATACGGAGTGCTCTTACATCATTTGTTCTGGGCACAGCTTAATTGCAAAATTAATTACTTTCCTATCAAACAAAATTGTATAAGAGGGTAGTCATGGGATTTTTAAGCCTGATGGATGCTAAATGGGATTTGAACAAATAAAACCAACTTTGACTCCTGTCTGCGCCCAGGACCACTAAGAGCTTAGTGCGGCTGGGGCCAGGAACCAGCAAAGGCTGGGTGGTGGGGGACAGGGCACGACTGCTGCCAGGAAGGCAGGGGTGTGTGGTCCCAGCTGCGGGGTGCTTGGATGAGGCCCCATCTGTGCCGGGATGCCGCAGCAGGCACAGCTGGACAGTGAACCATGGATTGCCCTGCTGCCCATCTCTGGCACACCCCGGCCGCTGAGGGAGACCTCAGGCAGGTCCTCCAGATCTGCTGCAGGGAGCCAGCAGGACTGGGCAGAGCTGGGGGACACTCTCCAGCCCTGCTCACTCTGTCCCACTCCAGGTGTGCCCCTAGCCTGTGACACCCCAGGTAATCACACCCAACATGGAGCTGGCATGGCAACATGATGGCACCAGCATAGGGGGAAGGAGTTGGGAGTGTGGCCATCACCTTGGCATCAGGCTACAGCCACCTTGGCACATGGCAGCTTGTGCCCAGACTGCTCCACGCCAGGTGGTGAGTGGTTTGTATTACAAGACAAGCCCGTTGACTTTGTTCTCATTTCTGACCCTATCACAGCAGGCTCAGACACAAGCAGATCTAGCTGGCACCCCAAACACACAACTTTTCCCATGACAAGGCAGACCAGACCCAGATTTTATTTTGGAGGCATCCCATCTAAGTGGGCTGCATCCTCAGATGATGACAGAAGTGAAAAATACATGGGCAGAACCAAAACTGTGGCCTAGGGGAGCCACAGTTGGAACAAGTCATGACAAGGAGTCCCTGAAGAAGCCCTCCCCTCTTCAAGCCCTTGACAGCCAGTCCAGCACGGTGCCCGCCATGTAGGCAGGGCTATGGTGGGCAAATTGCCTCAAAAGCACACAGAAAGGCACAAATTGATTAGCCAAGCACATAAATGCACAGTGAGAAAAACTTACCTGAGCAAAATGTGGGCACCAGATGCCAAGGTCATGTCTCGGATTTTGGGCCAACGTAGTGCGAAATCTGGCACAAATCAAGTCACTGCTGCTTTTATTGGGCACGCCTGCTGAAGTATGGCCTTTGGGTAACACCTGGCTGAGCTCAATTTATGTTCAATTCTGTAAAAACACAGAAGAAATTGTGATCTCAGCTGCAAACTGGAAAACTGGACCTCAGTTCCCCACCAGCGAAAGGGACATGTGAGCCATTTCGTATTTATCCAGGGAAGTTATGAAAGCATGAAGCACTGACTCCTTTGGTGCCTCAAAAAAAATAATAAAATAAATAGTTCACAGCACAGCTCATTTCCAGCTCCAACAGAAGTCTGCAAGCTTGTATCTGGGATTTTTTTAAATATCTCTCTTAATGCCTCACGTCTGCAGAGCATCCTGTGGGGCTGCTTGCATTAGACCGTATCTCTGAATTTGGGACAACAAACAAACCCCATGGAAGCGATGGCATCTTCGCTGAGACTTTGTTTTCTGAGGTCTCCTACCCTCAGAGAGCAGCCAGGCTCTGGGCATGCAACCACTGCCCTCAAGTGGCACAAGCCGAGCAGGAGCTCTCGGGGAGCTCCCCAGCTTTGCACCGAGCCAGGGCACAGGCAAAGTGGGGAGCAGGCGGCTTCAGGAGGATATTTGGGCTGTGAGAGAAAAGAAAGGAGGCCATTTAAAGAACCTCTAGAAATTTACCTTGTCAGAACTGAGCCTGGGAAGCAGCCAAAGGAGGGAAAAGGCACGCTTTGCCTGGGATGAAACTAGGGGCTTGCAGCCAAAGCCTCCTCCAAGCTGATGTGGACAACGTGGCCATCAGGACAGCAGCAGCCCATCGCAGGCCACCAGCAGCATGCCGTGCACCAACCCTGCCAGCGTGGGAGCCTGCTCCTTCCTCTGGCCATGCTCCTCTGTGGCCCCGGCTCCCAGTTCTGACCACAGCAAGCAGGGGCTTCAGAGCTGAGATGCAGCTCTTTGGCCATGTTTGAACACAGACCCCCACCCCCAGTGCCCCTGTAAAACAACTGGATGTCCCAGTATGAACCAGGGTGGAATAATGATCCCAATTTATTCTGCTTTTCTTGACCAGTCCCTCCCTTGGCTCCCATGGCGTTTCCTGCATTAACTACTGGGAATCAGCAGGAATGCTTGAAGAGCAAACAACTAGCAGGCATTTTTTTAATTATTAGGGTAGCTGAAATATTCTTCTACAGCCCTGCCAAGACAAAGGGTGAGAATGTTACAACATCATAGTTTTAAAACCCTGAGCTGCACTGAGCTTGTGAGGGAAGGGGGGGGTCTGGGTGCTGCCAGGGCAGTGACACTTTATAACCACTTAATTGATTAACTTGACCCTTCTTGTCTCTTCTGACAAAATTTCAACCTACAGCTAAAAGGTTCAGCAGAAGGTTTGTGATCTTTATCACAGAATCACAGAATTCACAGAATAAAAGACAAACACTGTGAAAACAAGCAATTCCTGAGGAAGGCTAGGGATCTGCAGGGGTAAAACCTGGAGGAACAGAGAGAAAGAGAGCAGGAATTGCTGTGGGCTTTGCCCCTGTTTTCTCCTAGTTCCCATGGGCCTTGCCCATGTGCTACTTGGGCAGCCCCTATTTGTGCCTGGAAGATGCCCAAGTTAAAACAAAACACATGCAGTACTGCAGGCCATCTCCTCCCACTTGCTTAGCCAGGGCCCCAGCAATGATACTGGGCAGTACTCTTTGCCACCACGATGACAGTCTCTAAGAACCTGTGATTTGCAAGGAAGGGCCTTCTTCTCATCAGCCATGGCAGTGTGGTGCTCATAGGGGTGTAGGGGAAACTGCAGGCACGCAGAGCCACCAGGAGCTGCTGGCACAGCTCTGTCCCACACTGCTGCAGTCACCGCTCCTCCCTACCCGATGGGGGGATGCCTGTGCTGAGCTCCAGAGCTGTTGTTGGTGCTTTTCCACCATGGTTCCACAAAGTTCCCAAACAAACTGGGAGCAAGTGGGGAGGCACAGCTCTGACATTCCTGCCTGCCACCAGAGGTGTTTCCAGGCAGTGAGGCTGGAGAGCCTGAGCCTGCTGAGCTCCCAGAGGAATAGGAGTGATGGACACATTACTGCAGCATTATAATGCTCTTCAGCAAAGGGATTAGAGCTTGGCCATCAAACTTCCCTGGTTACAACCCCTTCCCCAGTCCTGTACCAGAGACAAAAAAGACCACATTCTTATAACTATCATATAGCAGCTTCCCTTTCTAAAAGGCTCTTTTAGACCCAAGCTTTATTTTCTGTAGAGGAAAAGATTTTGCCAAAGGGGAAATACTTACTTGAAGCAGAAGGCCTGAAGAGTGCTGCTCTCGAGCTCACAAAGCTCAGCCAGGAAGAGATGGAGCGGCAGGTAATCTCACCAAAGCCTCCTACAGCCAAATCCACAGGCGTGCAACAGCATTCACTTCGCTCTAGTTTGACGTGTTCAGCTCCGTGTGTTTCTATAGTCTCACACCAGGCCTAGGGGTTGGCTCAGGTTGAAGGCAATAAAAGCCTTTAGGGAAGGCAAAACCCATGGAGGGATCAGGGAGTGTGGCACCTGGAGATGGGGCAGGCAACGTGCCATTCCCCAGCGTGGCAGATGCAGGGAAGTGTGTCACCTGTACAGCCAGGGACAAGGAGCAGTGGAGAGATGAGCAGAGGTCACCTCTGCAGCAGCTGAAGGAACAATCCTTGCCAGCCACCTCTCCTGTGCCTCTTCCTGCCTGAGCACCAGCCGTCCAGCACCCATTTCCTTGCACACCTGAGCTCTGTGTGCACGTCGGGCCATGCAGACCTGTACTGACAGCACAAGGCAGATACCAGTCCAGGGTAAAAGATGTCTGTTTGGCTTTGCTTGGAGAGCTTCAGCAGTGCCTACACCCCTCACTGGATCATGGTGCAGGACACCTCAGGTCCTTGAAAGCAACACTGCTCTGCTGCAGCGAGCACAGCTTTGCACTGCAGAGGTTGGTTGAGGTTCCTCCATGCAGAACCTCGCCTTAACATGAAGATAGGAATAATGTTTTGAAGGAAAAGAGACATGAAGGCCCATAAGTGTTTGCTAGAGAAACTACTCGTTCATGGAGGAAGTTTCTTCCTAGTCCTCCTATCAAGAGATTCGTTTATGGCCAGAAGCCTAGGCATTTTATAACCCTTGTTAAAAATAAAGTACTCTGGATTCATCACATTTTTAAGCATTGGACTCAGCAGTATCTTGTGGACAAGAGTTCTGGTTCATTTTCCCTTGTATGAAGTGCCCGTCTTCACCAGTTTTGAACGAGCCTCCCTCTCGCCCTCACCAGCTGTGCCCTCATTCTCACAGTGGGAGCAGACACTGGAAGAGGTCAGGGACAAGAGCAGAAGCTACACAAACTGCTCAGCATGTACTGAACAGAATGATGTTCACAGCTGATTGCTCAAAATTAAGTTTCTGTTTCAACAGCTGCTAAACAATAAGAGTGGTGGCCTGAAAGAGAGCTCATGTTTTGCTTGCATTAATTGGATATTTTTTGGACTTCTGAATCAATCCCTTGCCCACATTCCCAGCCAGTTAAAGAAGAAGAGACCTCTAAACTCTTCAGCAGGATGAATAAGACCCAGGGGGTTTTTGAGAGTCAGAGCTTTGGAGACCAGGTCGCATGCAGAGCACCTCCTTGACCAGTGCAGCACCACCAATTGCATTTGGACAGCAGACCATGGACAAAGTCCTAAACACGATCCTTACTGTGGTCCTCTTTGTCATCATAATATCTCTGGGGTGTACGATGGAGATAGCCAAGATCACAACTCACCTCAGGAAACCCGAAGGCACGGCAATTGCTGTGATGGCTCAGTACAGCATCATGCCCTTGAGAGCATTTGCATTGGGCAAGCCCTTCCAGCTGGGTGCTACAGAATCCCTGTCACCCTCATCTGTGGCTGCTGCCCAGGAGGGAACCTGTCCAACATCATCACTCTGGCACTGAGAGGGAACATTAACCTCAGGTAAGGAAAGCTGAGAACACGTTCATTGCCCAGGCCAATCTGGTCTGGTTCAGCAGCTAATTTAATCAACATTAGCAGTTCCCAAGAAGCTGGACCAAGACTGAAATGCTAAGACTAGATTATTTTAAAAGCACTCATATTGGTCAACAAGCTAATCTGTCCCTGTTTTACGATAAAATGGGATGTTGTACCTTTCTGTGAAGCATATGGTATGCAGTTCTTGATGAGATGGGTGCAGGAACAGTTTTTGCCTCCAAATAGCAGTATGTATAACATACCTGCTACATCTATCCATTTAGCAGCATATAGTTGTGTAAACTGAGCACACTGCCTGAAGAAGCTGCATAAATGAGAAACATTGAACTAGCAGAACCCCACAGTCCAACAAACCCTAGAGATAAAACAAGATCCAGGGGGAAAATACCAAGCATCACTTGTTGTGTCATTTTTTAATTTCTGAAATGTGAGCTGCACACATAAAAAGAGTCCTTTCTGAGCTGGCATACAACTTGAGTCATCTTTCCCCCTCTATTCATATCACATCCTTATACAACCTGATAGTGATGGGGAAACCTCAGTGGCAGGTTGGGAAAGAGAGAGCTAAAGTCTTATATTAAAACCATTTGTCCAGGTTAGTAAGAAAAATGAGCACATTCCATAAAAAAAAAGTGTTATTCTTCTACTGAAGGCTCCTTTCTTCATCTCAGCATTGCAATGACCACATGCTCCACGGTCCTGGCAATTGGACTAATGCCTCTGCTTCTGTACCTCTATTCAGGAGGACTATACGAGGGTAATTTGGAGGGCAAGATGCCTTACAAAGGAATAATCACCTCCGTGGTCCTAATGCTAATGCCTTGTGCCATCAGCAACATCTTGAATGAGAAGAAACCAGAGTATACTGACTTTATCATCAAGGTAGGAAGTACCTTGCACTAGTTGCCTTTCGATCAAAGGCCTCAAGGAAGTTTTCAAAATAGAGGCACAGAAATATTAACTTCTTTAAGACATGTCACGATCAATGAAGGGGTTGAGGATAGAAATCAAGACATCCAATTCACCACTTTAGTTATTAAAATATTTGCCCAAAGGCAAGTCCTTCACCTTTTCCAGACAAACAACATTTTGTAGCCAACTTCCTACCTTGCTTTCCTTTGTTGGCTTTGGTTTTAACTTCATTTTCTTTTGCTACAAGCAGCACTAAATAGCCTCATAGGCACTGTCCCCGACTAGTGCTGTAACCAAAGCAGACCCGAGATTTTTTTTTAAAAAAACAACAAACAAAACCCAAATCAAAACCAAGCAAACAAAAAACCCACCCCACTGTTCTCAGAGGTCTAGCACAGCGCAAAAGTCACATCACAAAGATGCTGCTTACATCAATGAGTTATCTATCCAGCAGAAGCCACTATATCAGTGAGCACCCGCTTATGTCTGGTATCATCTCCCTGCCTCCTTTGTACATCAGGCATTTAAACAGCAAAAGAGAAATCCCGGACAACCAACTACACCATTGTCTAACTCAAGAGCTCTGCTAGCAGTACCCAGAGAGCTGTTAACGACTTCGCAAACCTGTTTCTTCGTAGTTCTTTCACTAAGGCTTCATCTCGGAGAAACTGGGACCAAACACAGCAAAAACTGAGTGCCCAGACTCAATAACAGACCTCATAAAATGACATTAGGAATCACAAACCCCTTAGAAGCATGGGAACCCAGGAGTCGGGCTAGAGCAGAGACAGGAGGACCAGAGCTCTTCAAAGGTTCCTTTACCCAGGACAGTGATAACTAGATTGTTTCAAAAGAAGCTTTGGAAGCCTAGCATAAGAAGGTCATGTACACCAGCTGACCCTTGCGTCATGCTCCTTTCTGCTTTTATCTTCTCTGCAAAAGAGGAAATGGGTAGAGGCTTGCTTTTAAAAATCACCTAGGGAACTCCATCTAAACTGGACTGCAAAGTGGAGAGACAGGTGGGAGAGCTGTGTATTCTGCCTCACAAAATTCCCCAGCTCTGCCACATCATCAGGCACCAATGCAATGATCTGAACATGCAGCCACCACCTTCCACATCTGCTGTAGGCAGGCTCTACCTGTGAGTAAAGCAGTTTCCTCCTGCTTTGGGTGGACTAGACTCACAAAGAGACCTGGACACAGCAACACATAGCAGTGCCTGAGAAAAAAGTGGCTGGTGGAGCAAGCACCAGTCACTTTGCATGTAGATCAGAAATGTACTAGATTATTTAAGATCTCTCTAGATAATACCTCAGGATGATCTCTTGTTGATTACTTGTAACATTTATGTCCATGAAAGGCACTTATGCACTTTCACTATATACTTGCATATGTGATGGACAGGGAACTGGGCACAGCCGCTTCCAAGAGCTGAGGCAAATTTTGCCAAGGATTTCTCTCTTGTCCATGTCTTTGACCACTTTTATTTTAGGCAGGAATGGTTGTGGGAAGTGGCGTTATGGTCATCTTCTCACCAGCCTTTCTGGGATCTTCTGCCTTGATGCCTTTTGTTGGATTCCTGCTGGGCTATGTTCTCTCTGCAGTCTTCAAGCTTAAAGACTGGTATGTTCCTCCACTCCCTCCTCCCCTCAATCTCAATCACCAGAAGAACAGAGGGGTACAACAGCTCTGGTCTATGGGGCAACGGTGAAAACACGGGTTTCAACATGGATATACTTCTGTAAGATAAACACTGGTTGCAGTCCAAAAATGGGCCCTAGGAGTACAGACAGACATGCTGCAAGCTGGTCCCAAGTCTGTACTCCCACACCTTGAGTGGGGAGAGAAATGAGTTCAGCCTCTGCCCAGCTCAATGGAGAGGGGAGGAGCAGCTACAGCAGTTTTTGACACAGGTACATGATCACCACGGAAGGGGTGGAAGTCCATTATGCAGGCTCACAGAACAAGCAGATGGATGGCTTTGCCTTGAGGTCACCAGTGACCTGCTAAGCATAGATTACCAGCCTCTGCTCTCAGTAACAAAGTTGGGGGAAGTAGAGAATGAATAACACCAGAGAACAAAGAATTAGGGAACACCAACAGAGATCAAGCCCCAAGTGACACAACTGTTCCTCAGCTGATAATTATCCCAAACCAGTCAGTGCATTCAGCTGAAACCCCAGGAATTCAGGACAGAAACCTCACTTGATAGTCTTCACTGTTTTTACCTTAGCACCTTGAACGACTCTTTCTTTTCACTTCAGAGGCAGACTCCTTACCTGTGGGAAGCTGCAGCACCCAGAGCAGGACACAAGGCCTCCAAACACCATTAAGCACGAAGTCCACATTTATAGCATGATCTGTGTCTGCACATTGCAAAGGCAGCACAAGGCAAAACCTCCTAGGGATGCCAGGATTGATCCTGACACAGCAGCTTTTAGCATGGGCAAATGCCCAAAGCATTGCAACAGCAAGGTGGGCAGGCTTCTTTTTCAATTGTTTAAAAATGGATTAAATGTTACCTTTTTAACTTCTCCTCCTCCAGATGCAGGCAGACAGTGTGCATGGAAACAGGCTGCCAGAATGTACAGCTTTGCTCTACCCTCCAGGTCGCCAACGCCCCAGAAATCATCGGACCCTGCACCTCCCAATGCTCTACCTGCTGTTCCAGCTTGGAGACAGACTTCTGCTGATCCTAGTCTTCAGGATCCATGACAGAATAAAGAAACCAAATGGAAAGTACAGCTTTGCTCCTGCATTTCTTACACTTCCAATCCAGGAATTTCCAATACATTCCAATATATTCCAATACATTTACATATAGTAATGAACTGCTGCTTTCTAGGGGCAGAATCTGGTTGCCCTTTAAGTTAGTTACCCTACCCAATACATTAACTACAAATCGCAGTCAAGTATTCACAGGTAACCAAAGAGATTAGAGATCATGACTTCTTGCATCAGCAGGATGCTTCACATAGCTACATGCTACCTATATCATCAGAGCTCGGAGCCCTGTGTCAGGATGGGCACCCTGCAAATGCTACGATTTGCACTGAGCATGTACAGAGAGTCATCTCTCACACACACACTTAAAACTACCCAAGAACAACAGATAGTCTTTAGTGCAACAAATTCCAGCTTTGTTCTAAGCTGTTCAGATTCACTGGAGGGAGGGGGGAGGAGGAGGAAAAGGACAGAACTGTCACGTAGTGCAGCTGAAAGAAGGGATCAGGTGGATCTTTTGCTAGGAAAGTACGTAGATTCAAGCTTAATTAAAATAGATGCAGTACTGGTATAGACACAAGGTAGACTCTTGTCCAACTTCAACAGGGATTACTTCCATAATGCCAAAGCCCAGCTGAGTGCCTGCAAAGGCGGCTAGAAAATGTAGAAAATGCACTGCTGCACGAGATCCTCCACCAGTCACTCTCTGATGCTTCCAGGCCAGTTTTCTCCAGTGCTCTGGGACAGAGAAGCAGCTCGGCAGCTGCTCCAAGGCTGCTATAGGAGCACTTCACCGTATCTCATAGCTATAGCTGAAGGGCAACAGTTACAGGGGGAAAAAACCTCACTCAATTTGAATCTTCAGGTGTGTCTTCAGCACCAAGGAGTTGATACTGGAAGCAGCCCCAGAAGTGCTTGCAAGACTACTGTTACAAAGTGTGGCTTTCCAGGCTGATCCATAAATTACTGGAAACAAAATGACTTAAATATTTTGACAAGACTTTCAAGTTCCTGCCTTCTACTTCAGAACACCCAGCAACACCTAAGGGTAGCTGCCACAACCTTCCCACAACCTGGGTTCAACACTGCCTTTTCTCACTATGCTGCTTTTTAGTTCAGATGCAGCAAAAGTTATCTGTGCAGCTGTGGACACAGTGCTCAAGAAATGAAACCCACTGCAGAAACAGTGGGAAACCAGGGAAAAAAACCCAAACAGATCCTGCAGCAGCTGCTATCACAACCCCTCCGAGCTCCACCTTCTGCAGCCAGCTTACAGGGCTCAGGCACTTCTGTGGAACTTTGATCTATACGCTCATTTTATGCCAGACAAAGGTATGCCCATGTGCTGCTCTGCACCATTACTTGCTCCAGACAAAGCTGCTCTATGCCTGCCTGCTTGCTCATAAGCAAGACTTCCAGTGACTTCCAAGGGACCATTACAACCCCTTGGGACAGCTTGTTAGACACACTCCCGTGACCGCTCCCACTTTTGCCCGTATGAAAATCACTGCCCGTTATCAGTTTCCATAATTTCACTTACCTGTAATTGCCCCGCTGGCACATGTTGGAAGCAGCTCTCAAATACATTGCTGAAGATTAATATAATTTCTCTAACAAAGACCCAATGTGAGGTGCGAAAGCCACCAAGGAGCCAAGCAGACCACAGGCTGCTGGTTGCTCCAGTTTCCCACACCCCAAGTCGTGTTGTACACCACTGCTCTCCGCACAACACAGGCCAGAGGAGCTGAACAGTTACACAACTACCTTAGTGTGCACTCTGCATCCTGCAAGCTGCACCTCTGAAAATACAAGCCTTGAATGCATCTAACTCTGTAGAAGTCAGTGAACTAACCACCACCTCTTCAGGACACCAACCAGCTACTGTCAGCAGAAGGGAGGAGTGGCACTGACACCAAGAGATCTTTCTCAATGTGCCAGTGGCCTACTAGAGTAGCTTCGTGAAGCACCTTTTAACATTTTTTTTTTTTACATTAAATCCTAAAATTCCCTTGGCAACATGAGGGTTTGAGAAACAAAAGGGTTGCAGAGGCTGCAGTGCTCCCACCCACCCACCTTCCTCCAGAATGAAGACTATGCCTGTGAAAATGCTCTATCCACACCTCAACGTGTGTGTACAAACACTCATGAAGCATGCCTGCTACAGCCATCCTTTATGGGACTAAAACCTAAACGTCTCGTCCATTCCACTTTCTGCTGTGAACCACGACAGCATCCTTCTCCTTATTAGCAAGGTCTTATTTCAGAACAGAGATACCCAAGGACATAGTATTTAAGTTCTCCCCCGCACCCAGAACACTCAACGATCACTTTGCTGTAGATCCATCTTCAAGGAACCTTTCAACACTGTCCAGCGAGGCACAGTCAAACACACTTTATTACCAGTAAGAATACACCAGAAGCAGACATGTTTCTTTATACTTTATTTGAGCAATTTAATTCTCAAGTATCACGAATGAGGGTGCTCTATAGAATATTATTACCACGGCAGTGAAATGGGCGTTTCCTTAGTGCAGTCCAAGTCGTATTAAATGAAAAGCTTTTACTACCAGTACTGACCAGCACGTGAGCTGCTGACTGGAACAATGGTTCAAAAGCACGAAAAAATACCCTCTGAAATAAAGCTTTATTTACAGCACATGTAGAGCTCTTAGATGCCTAAAGCTATTAACTTTGAGATATTAAACTAATGTTCTGAGTTGCTATTCACAGTTGAATATTCTCGGGATTTAAGTGTTCAGATGCCTTTTTTTTTTTGAGTAGAAAAAAAATTTAAAGTTGTCGGCTTTAGTTAAAGAGCTCTGCGAATATACACAAACTATACACTTCAGACATTCACAAAAAATGTGAGCAAGAAAAGGGTTATCAAAAAACATTTAATACAATTAGTCAATAACCCTTCCCACCATGGTCCACATCTACAAAGTTCCCCCATTCCCTCCCCCACCCCTCCAAACCCTTCCCCACAGAAAGTCACATACTTACCACTAGTTTTAGCAAGTATGGTTTAAAAAAGGGCCCCCAGGGCAAGTTACTTATAGTTCAGTTGCCACTGTCAACAGATCTGGACCTCGATCTTGACCTCTGCCGATCCACGGATGATGGAGATTTAGATCTACTGGAAGAACCCCGCTTCTGGCTCTTCTCTGGCATTGGAGATCTGCTAACTGATCGAGACTTGCTATGGCTCCTGCTCCTTGACCTGCTGTAAGACTTGCGGCTGCGGGAACGGGAACGGCTACGAGACCCAGACGAGCTTCTGCTACGAGACCGTGACCTGCTTCTGGACCTACTGCTGAAACAAAGAGCATCGGTGTCAGCAATGAACCACCACAGACCACACCAAAAAACAGGCAGTTCACTGGTCTCCAGTTTGATCATGCCTCGTCATGACTTCCGAGCTCTCTTAGTTGATATTTAAACATTATTTAAGAGAGTACACATCCATACCTGTGCCTTTTGCCACCTTCGATTAGTTTGATTTTCCTTCCATTAATTTCTTTACCAGAAAGCTTGTCAATAGCATTCTTTAAATCACCGTAAGAGGCGAATTCAACCACCCTACAGAAAAAAAAAATAAAAATCAGCACAGAGCTCACTACTGCAAGTTGTATTTTCGATGACAGAGCAAACTATATTCTGGGAAAAAAAAAAGGAAAACAACTCAAAACTCACACTGCTCAGTGCAGTCATTCCTTGTCATAACTCAAAGCACCAATTAAAGAATTCCCCTCCCCAAATATCCGAGAAACCATTTTCAAAGGGGAGCTAAACTAACCCATGAACAGCTGCTGAGCATTCAAAGTAGCCAGCTTCCCTCCCCAGGTATTACACTTACAAATGTTACTCTACAGCTTTCAAAAGGCTTTTTTAGAGGCTTACCCTTCATTTAACTTAGGTCTGTGTGCATCTGCAAAGGTTACTTCCCCAGCTTGTCTCATGAAGTCTTTGAGATCCTAACACAAGACCAGTTATGTTATGCAAAGAAGTGAAATTAATACTTATCTATATAAAAAGCTAAACAAAACTTACGACTACTGAAAGAGAAGATGTTATGTAAGTTACAAACATGGCAATTGCCATACTTCTTGTATTCTATCAAAATTATCTATGCTGGGGCACGAAATAAATGAAAAAAGCATATTGCTTTAAGCAAAATGCTAATAAAGTGTCTTAACATTAAGGAAAATACTAGCCTACAAGGATTATATAGCTTAAAGAGAGAAAGAGAGACAGAGAGAGAGAAAGAAATAAAAAAAGCACATTTGTATATATACTGGGATGAGTGTGAAATACTACCCAGGTATTTCTGTACTATTTCAGTCTCCATTTACATTACGAGTCTTATGTGCATACAGAATTACATTTACATAACACCAATTATTTTGTGCCCCATATGTCATTAAAAATATAGTTTACTTTACCTTTATTAATATTTCCCTAGGCTAGCCAAGCAGCAAACTGCATTAAGCGACCGGAGATACCGTCATGACATATGCCCGACTGGCTCTTCACCACCCACTTGACGAACACTACCCAGTCGATGGAAGCCATTAATCGCACTGCCCTCCCTATCAGGAGACTAGTGGCGGATCCAGACATTCTCTATGCTTGATGTTACCAAGGACCACTTTACTGCGATCAGGATTCCAACGACCACCTAATTTCGTATCTTTCAACTCTTTTCGACCAGGACCTCTTTATTCGGAAGCGTTACAGGAAGAACAGCTCTCTCAACTTAGGAATCAGATCTCGTTAACGCTCTGCCATCGCTGCAATGTGGCACCTTTAAGGAGTGCATCGGTTACGTCTAGACCGGCAAACACAGATCTAGAGGTGGCCAAGTGACATTGTAGGAGCTGACTGGAAAGTCAACCAGGCCCAACCAAGAGTGACCAAGACAGAACGATTAGGGTAACCCACAGGCACTCCTCGTCATAAGGCCAACGACACAGATAGGCTGGCAAATAAAGGGTTTAATATGTGGTTAAAATGGATTTTAAAAACATGAAAAAAAATAAATATATATCCTCAAATATATACTATTATTATTACAATAAATTAAAATTAACTAGATTTCATTTAAAACATTTAAATTAATTATTTAGAATTACATTAATCACATTAAAACATTAATATATTATATTTTAAGTTTAATTAATTCTTTTACAAAATAATTACATTACATACCCATTAAATGAAGTCAAAATAGTTAATCGTGTTTCAACAAACCTGCCAGCTGACTCGGGAAGACAAATTTTCTACTATGAGGCGATTCTCTGTTCTTACAGGTGGGGCACTCCTGCTTTGGAAATAAACAATTGAGACTTGTACTAGTAATTAAAATATAACCATGTTAGTATTAGTAAAAGCAGTATCAGTAACCATTATCAGCATCACCATTACTACTATAACTTAACTACAGAATGCGCTGAGTAATTTGGGACCAATATTAAGTGCCTGGGGGGAGGGAAGGAACATGAAGATGACAAGCATATCTGAGAAGTTTTGTAATCCTACTGTCACATCAAATGGTTGACTGGAAAGGCACACAATACCTCTTAACATCTCATTCTAGCTCAAGTTCTTGTATCAGATGGGTTCACAGTATTTTTTTTTAAACTATGTCAGTTCAAAGCTATACATACCTCCTGTCACTACGTGGGCGGCGGCTACTAAAACGGTCAGAGTACCTTCCTCTGCCTCTACCCCTAGAGCGTGCTCTTGCATGCTCAATTGTAACCCTGGGAGAAGGAAAAAAAAGAAATGGAAAACTGTATGTTTTTACATTTTTCTTCTTAAGTATTCCTTCACAGTTATGGGGGGGGAAGCCACAAAGTAGTTTACACAGTACTGGTAACACAATGCAAGTTAGAAGTGACTCACTTCTTATTCTAGATATTCTCATTTCTATATTCATGAGATGGGGCACCTCACCTCTCACTGCAAAGCTCTTTTCCATCCAATTCATAGACAGCATCATCTGCATCCCTCGGGTCCTCAAATTCCTGCAAAACCACCACAGTGAAGACACGGAGTAAAAAGTTACACCTCTGGAAATTAACAAGAGCCGATCTGCCACCCGTTGTACTCAGCAGAGCACGATAACGGCGTTATCTTTAAAGGCAGCCTCGTGAGACCCGAGGGCCCGCACTCACCACAAACCCAAAGCCCCTCTTCAGGTCGATGTCCCGGATCCGGCCGTATCCCTTGAAGAACCTCTCCACATCCTTCTCCCTGGCGGCCGGGTTCAGCCTCCCGATGAAGACGCGGCAGCCGCTCATGGCTGTGTGCGCGGAGCTCGCTGCGGAGACACAGCCCGGCCCGTCCCGTCAGCG
>VZRW01007064.1:0-24178 GCA_013398125.1 Aegotheles bennettii | reverse complement strand
CGGCTCGGCTCGGCTCGGCTCGGCTCGGCTCGGAGCTGTCCGTGTCCTCCTCTGGGAGCAGGCGAGCGGTGGCAGGGGAGGAGCCCAGCTCCGCGCCTGCTCTACATAACTCTGCAGAATTTATCCCAGCCTGGCTTGGAGAGGATCGCAGCAAAGGCAACAGATGGCCCCAAGGGGCAGTTGAAACACAGAGGACACCTGGAAGCTGAAGATGGAACCCCCTAGTTTCCTAACCCAGACAGGTTGTGGCTCAGTGCCTCGCTGCCAGAGCTGTGCGGGGTCAGTGGGCCTTGCACAGAGAGCTGGGCTGCAGTCACAGCTCCCTCAGGCTGACCCCAGGACAGTGTGACCTTTGGGCTAGCATTGCCCTGGCTTGTCACCTGGAGGCTCATGCTGCCTTAAGTCCTACCCCCGACCCCTTCCCCATGTGGCCTGTGAAAAGCCATCTCTGGTACACCCAGTGTCTGTTACTAACCGGCTCTGTGGGGATGAACTTCTCTCTTTAATGCTTAGTCACTGGTGTGCAGTTCCCTGGAAAACGCTGCACATGATGCCACTGACATACACCATAGCTTTACATGACTGCCCTCCCTCTACTCACTGCAACAGTACACAGCGCTCCCCAAACTGGGAAGGCTGTTTCTGCTATGGACAGACCATGATGAAAGGCTACAGCAGGGTAACGAAAGGTTTAGCATGGGCAGCATGGTTTTCTCTCAGATTACAAAGATGCATACTTCCATTCTGCACAGCATCTGGGTCCGAAAGAGAGGATGATGCAGGCATGGGAGAATCTGCAGTAGAGGGAAGACTTTGAGCAATGAAAGACCACACTTGTTGTTACCCCTATGGATCATAACCTTTACCTGGTGAGGAAGATACATTCAAATGTGCCATCTAGCACTGCTAATTGTGAAATGAGTTACTGTGCTCTAACGGGTTCCGTGGGAACAGACAGACCTGTTCCTTCCAGCACTGGGACTCTTCTGACTGCAGGGTGAGCTGGTTCACAAAGCTAAACCAGCAAAAGGCAGCAAGCAGATTTCTGCTGGTTTAACTTCCTGAAAAGCAGCTTGCAGTGGAATAAAAACAAGGGTTAGTACTGGATGGAGTGGAAGGGGCAGGAGCTACCCATTAATGAATCACAGAATCACTTGGGTTAGAAGGGACCTTAAAGATCATCTAGTCCAACCCCCTGGCTATGGGCAGGGGCACCTCCCACTAGACCAGGTTGCTCAGGACCCCATCCAACCTGGCCTTGAACCTCTCCAGGGACAGAGCATCCACCACCTGTCTGGGCAGCCTGTTCCAGTGTTTACCACCCCCATGGTGAAAAACTTCTTCCTTATATCCAAAGAAGGAAGAGCTGTTCATTTTAGCAGGGTGAAACCACAGCCTAAAAAGTGTTCTCCTTGTTACTGCAAGGCAGTAATCTCCTCTCTGCATCTCATTTTCAGGTCACTGTGAGAAGAGAAGCAGAAGCCAGGAGGGGATCCAGGAGACAGCAGTGCTGTGTTTCCCAATGACATAAAGGTCATGTGCTCTTTTACTCACCTGGGCTTCCCACGTGAGGGTCATGAGCAGGCACATCTGTTTCCTGTCCAGATTCTTTAAGTTTTATGTTAACAGGAAAGTGTATTTCTCCCTTTGGCTTGAGGCTGTTTGAAGACCACCAAGGATTCGTTACTATTTTTACTGCTGGCTACCCCAGTAATGTCCACACCCCTATTTTCCTTGTAACTCTGGGCTGCTGGGAGCCACACAAGCAGGCTGAAATCCCTCTAGTTAATTCATCAAAGTGACTAGGTAAACACAGTCACTATCTGGAAGTGGAAAGGGCATGAGGCACCAGAAGACAAAATGAAAGCTGAAACAAAGTCCCAGCCAGCCACCGTTACTATCTGGTACTGCCTGTGGAGAATGGTCAATAGGGATTGACTATTCACTGTCTCTTCCAAATACAAACATTAGAAACTAATGAAGACCGAATTCAAAATACGTAAAAGGAGGTGGTTCTTCACCAACTGGTAGTAGACCTCTGGCGTAACTTGCTGGAGGATGCTCTGGATACAGGAAGTTCATGTGGTTCCACCCTACAGACAGCTTTAAACTAGAGAGGAAGAGGGAATGGGAAAAAAATAAGAGGAGCCAGAGAGAGGAAAAAAGAGCTGCTCCAATTCAGAGATTTGACCTGCCATTGCTGAAGACCCTCTGCAAAAACTACTGCTCCTCAGGAGCACAGTGAAACTGCTTGTATAAGCCAGTATAGCCAAAGCCTCAGTGCTTGCCCAGTTCACAGAATCACAGAATCACAGAATTCTAGGGTTGGAAGGGACCTCGAAGGATCATCCAGCCCAACCCCCCTGCCGGAGCAGGGTCACCTAGAGTCCATCACACAGGAACGCATCCAGGCGGGGTTTGAATGTCTCCAGGAAAGGAGACTCCACAACCTCTCTGGGCAGCCTGTTCCAGTGCTCCGTCACTCTCACAGTGAAAAAGTTTTTCCTGATATTCACACGGAACCTCCTGTGCTCCAGTTTGCATCCATTGCCCCTTGTCCTATCATTGGTCATTACTGTAAAAAGCTTGGCTCTATCGTCCTGACCCTCACCCTTTACATATTTGTAACCATGGATGAGGTCACCCCTCAGTCTCCTTTTCTCCAAGCTAAAGAGACCCAGCTTCCTCAGCCTTTCCTCATAAGGGAGATGTTCTGCAAGAGTTCTGTGAATGGAAGCAGAAATGTAGCTAGCATCCTCTCCTGCTATGGGTGAATATATTTGTTATTACTTTCACTATGATTCTCCATGTTAATCTCCTACACCTTTCTTTACTCTTTCCTTTTGTGTACACTTAATTTACCTATGTACTCTCTGTCCTTTCCCCCAAGGCCCTGTGATCTAACATATTTCTGTGACTGCTAGACTAAGTGTAGCTCTCTTAAAGGTAGCAGCAACGAGGGTTCAAGAGCTGCTTTGCAAACATCTGAAGGAGATGGCAAAAACTAAAGAGAGAATTTAATCTTGGAGCACCAATTGCTTTTCTTCAAAATATTTGGAGAAATAAATCGGAAATCAACCCAGAAATAATAGATTAACAGACATTTGTCAGTGGGTTTTTCTATTTTTCACTTTTTAGGAAAGCTAAGCTTTTCAAATTATTCAAATCCAAATATATAGATTTCTTATACGTTAGTGTCAGGCTGAGAGTCCTTCCCACCAACCAGGAACATATTTAGTTGTAGCACCTTTTTTTCACTAGACTGTGATTCAGAGGGACATGTGCTGCCACTGTCTGTTATTCAGGGCTGTGCTAATGGCTGTGGCTCAGGAAGAATCAGCGGAGGCAGGAACCCATCACTTCCTCTTCCCTAGGATACAGAGCAGGCACTGCCTACGTCTCTGCAGTTTGCCACTGCGTGAAGCAGTTAGGGCAGATTGACAGCAGAATAGTGCATCATCATGTCAGATCACATCCCAACAGAGATTTAATACCGGTAAGGCATTACAACCTATCACTTTTTTTTACGTCATCTAGTACATGCAACAAAGTTTAGATTTGGGTTACGTTTTTATACTGAATTTATGCCAGCTGCAGAAGGACAGTTGGTACCTGGTCCAACATGAAGCTTACAGGTACAAAGCAGAAAAGATTTTTTTTCTCCTCAGGTTAGTATTTGAATCATCAGAACAAGTTTACACCAGCTCAGTGTGTTTAGTTGTAGGCACTGAATGTGAACTCATCAGGAAATTTCTTGCACTGTGAGAGCAAGCTGTAGACCACTACGAAAACACTTTACTGGGTCAAAGTTGTTTAAAAACATTCAGAGGGTAACAGGAGAGCTTCTTCAGGACAATGTGTCCTTCCTCAACTGGCCCTTTCAATCCTTTCTTGAAATCCGCCTGAGCCCCTTTCCGATTTAACTGAATGTTAGATGTACCCCCAAATGCAACCACTGCACTCATGGCCATTGTCTGCCATTACATTTTCAAGCAGCTCAAATCATACCATGTCCCTGATTTGACAAACCGTACTCTTTGTTTACACAGACCCAGGGACTGACTGACCTTGGCAGCAGTTTTTGTTTTCAGCAGACGGCAGATTATAAACACTGAGCATGTCAGGTAATCTTCACCTCTTGCTTAATTGAGACCCAGTATTCATCTTAAAAAAGAGTGTGAAGAACATAGGTCGCAGTAGGGGAAGAAGAGGATGAAAAGAGTTCACATATTCTCAGGTAGCCAGAACTTTTAATCCTTAAGAAACTCCCTGAAGTAACTAATGAACCATCACTGAGAAATCTCTAGCATTATCCCATACACCTAACTTCCTGGCGGTGCAATCAGGAACAAGCTGTTTCAAATGAATCCAATACTCCTTATTGGAATAACCAAGCTAGTGGGCAAGAGGGGAAATAGACGTGTTAAACCTGACTGTAATAAAGATTTCAGTGTATTTTCTTAAGCAAACAGGAAAATGCCAAGGTAAAATTAATTGTAAACTGGAAGTACAACTTTTTCAATCTTTACATTCAAAACAGCTCCTTGACAAACCTGGGGACAAGTCCTTTATGGAATCAGGGATCTCTTCTTAGCACAGGAACATTCAACACCTGCATTAACAATTTGTTAAGCAGATTTAGAGCATGCAGTGTTAAAACATGCAGAAGAATCAGCCTGGGAAGCGTTTCAAACACTAAAGACAAGAACAGAATTCAAAATGAGTCTTAGAAACCAAAAGAATGACTCAACAACAAGATTAAATTCTGCGAGAACAAGGGCACACTGTGTTTAGGAAGTCTAATCCACCAGTACAAAATCAGAAATACCCATTTAGGAAGTAGAAACATCTATAAAGGCTTGGGCTAAAATCGATCACAAATTAAAAAACAACAGATACACTGAGAATGCAGAAACAGGTAAAACCTATTCTGGGCAACAGAAGGTATGATGTTTAAGGGGCAAGGGATGATCTACTTAGTGACAGTAAGATAAGTGAGATTTAACAATGACCTCAGCTTTCATATGGCACAGTACTACTCCAAAGCACAGATGGCTGCCACACAGTTCATGAAGAGCTTTGTGGTGTTTTTAAGAAGTAGAAGCAAAACCCTTTCAGGAGGTTGGAGTGTTAGCGATGCTGTGGCTTGTCACATTTATATTGCCTAACTTTCACATGCTTTTGAAGTCCGGGGAGGATGGTATGTGTCCCATCACTAGTGGTTTTAATTCTTATTTTTAGGCAACTGTTAACTAAGCAAAAACAACATTAAAACAATATACTGTGTAGTTGTACAGTCCAGGAAAACTGTCATTAAGCTGTACTCAGACTGTTTAAACTAGTATGTTACACAGGTAAAAACACCTCAAAGTAGAAAGGACAGAGCTTACATATATATATATAACATAGCTATATATATATGACATCCTGGTCCCTCCAACCTTCTGATGAATCTTGCTGGAAAACAAAAGTGCAATTTCACTGACTGTTTAACCATCCAACAATTAGGCCTGGCATGCATGGAATTTTTATGCCACTATAGTTACTTTGAAAAGGTATATTTAAGCATTATGACTCTTTGAAAGTACTCATAGCGGTACAGGGGTCTTTCTCTTCATATTGCCTAAAGATACAGGACTACATGGTCCTTCTAAAGATGTGATTTGATGCTACAGTCAATTCAGTGGCAGTCTTTGTTCCGGAGGTTTCTGTTCCCAGCTTCTCCCACTTGCTGTTTTCTCCCCTTCAGTTTTACTGACTCAGCTTTCGGGGCAGCTGTAATACCAATTGTTTTGATTTTTTCAATCCAAACTATCAAGCACTCCTCCCCACTGAGAGGGTTCTGCTGCCCAAGGAGTAGTAGCCAGATCCACATCTCACAGTGTCCACACCAGAGAATTTACTTCTAAGGTGCTCCTTCCCTGCTGGGCACTTGTGCCCTTGAGCTCTAAGCTTTCCAACTTCAAGACTCAGGAGAAGACCTTGATCATTAAGCATCTGGCTTTGAATGGTGCCACTCTCTGTGCAGACATTAAATACCAGTACCAGGGTATGAGGGTCAGCTTGTACCAAGTTTGACTTCAGAGTTCTGACATCAGTGCACGCCAGGCTGCAGAGCAGCAGCAGTCCAAGGTCACAGATCTCTCACATTGCCTCCCCTTCTCACTCACCTCAGTGGGGCTCTGAGGGGCCAGCTGTCACCCAGCTGCGGCCAGGGGAGCACAGGCAACACGTGGTGCTGTCGGCCTCAGCCTCCCTCAGCAGTTTACTAACATGGTCAGAGTTGACATTTTCTAGCCATGCACTAGACTCACATGGAATGCCTTGGTGTCTCAGCCTGGTTCCCAGACCCACGTCTATCTGGTTAAATATCCTGCTAACCTGGTGCCAGAACTTAGTTAAACTTTCAGCCTCTGAGATGGAGGGTTCCTGTGGCTCAGAGCCTGAAGTCAAGGACCGTCACAAGGCTACTCTGCCTGATGTGCCCACTCCAGCGAGGAAGACAGCCCAATTCACAGACTTTTCACCAGCAGCACCTGCACTGTCCTGGGCTCACCAACACCATGTGCTGGGTCTGGAGTGTAGCTTCTCCTTGAAGAGCCAGAGAGGAGCAGGGCTTTCCCACTCCAGCCTAGAAAACAAATGCACAGTCAAGCACCCTGGGGTTGTTGGGAATCTGCAGAGGACGAGACCAGGAGTGCTGGTGTCTGGTTCCTGCCAGTGAATCATTATCTGTTTCCATTAGCTTTGCTCTTTCCGCAGTTCTTGCTCCAGAACGCCTGCTTGCTTGGCACAGGAATTGGTGTCACCTCCCATAAGGAAATGTCGACAGTGCAGCTGCCTTCCCAAACTCTGCACGCAGATCAGTGACTGCTGCTTTTTCAGCATTGAGCTGAGGGCATCCCTTTTGGTGAAAACTAATTCTTTATTCAGATACTTATTGGGCTTTGCTTATTAACACAATGGCCAGAAAGTCTACTGTTTTAATCAAATTTTAAATTGTTTTAGGAAGATTAAATGCTTTGAGGAATAGGCACATTTTCTACTTGTTCTTCCCCCCAGAGCATTCGGAGGCACATATTGCACCTATCACTCTAGAATTAAGCGTTCAGCCACCACTATGTCCCAACCATGTGTCTGCCAGCAACAGAAGACATGATTATGCAGATCTCTCTTTTATTTGGCATAATTTCTGCAGCTCTGAGACAGCCAAGGCATCTCTCATGGTGCCCTCTGCACTGTGCAGTGCATTAAATACAGCTGCATCAGCTTTTCCGGGGCTCTGATTCTGCTGCACATCCCTCCAGCATCCCCAGTTGCTAATTCCCAGCACATACACCAGCAGAAGAGTTTTCTTTTTATTACTCCTGTTGAATTGAAGTGTCAGATGGCATGTAGGATAAGCATCAGGCACAGGCAGTTATTACTGGCAGGCAGAAAGCTGGAAGACAAAGAGCCTGGCAGGCCAGTCCTTCACTCAGTACTTGTCCCAGCTCCTCACCGCCACCTCCTGCCTTTCCTAAAGAACAGGGAAGTCATCTCCTCCCCAGCGAACAGACAGGTGTAGAGCCTGGGCTTCCAGTGCTCCCTGTTGGAAATCACTTCAGTTTAACAAATGACATTACAAGAAACATTTGGGTTTTTTCTGTTTAACCTGCATTTGCCTTTTAAAATTCCTCCTGTCATGTTGAGTTACATACCCTTGAACTAGGCTAAAGACTCCCTTTTCCTCCCTCAGGACTGTTCCTTTTGCATGGTATTATCAACATTCCTTGGGCGTCCCTGCTCAGCACATACACATACTTAGCCCTTTTCATCTTCTCTTGTAAGTCCTTTCCGCCTCTGATCGTTCCATTGCTCTTGTGTGACCTTTCCTCCATTTTCCTGCATCTTAGACTTAACTGCAATACTGCTGATTAAAATGATAAATATCATACTGCTTGACTTTGTGGCTGCTGCCCCAAGCACCTCCCACCCTTCCTCCCCATCTGTTGGTGAGAGTGAACCTCCTGGCAGCCTGGGGGGGCTTCTTCCCAGGCAGGGCTGAATTCATGTTACAAGGCTGACCTGGTCAGCCCCTGTTGCTCTGGGCTGAAAGAGGAAGGGCAACGGCCCCCCTGTCTGGTGAAAAAAGCTTTCCATGACCCTCGCTCAGCCGTCCAACTTGGATGGACTTACGGACATCATGCAACTGGCTCTGGCAGGCAGCTTCATGGCGGAGGAGAATAGTGACCTGGGGAAAATATTACAGGGCTCTACACTGCATGTGTAACGTGCTGCAACCAAACGGTGCATGCAGGGCTGCTTGAAGCATTCCTGACAACTGCACTGGGATTTCATTCAGTGTGACCTTGGGTTTGCTTTTTAACCATGGCTAGGGGAAACAAAAAAGGGGAAAAAAAGAGGAAAAAAAAAAAGAAGAGCTTTTAAAATGTCGTTTCCTATTTAAGAAAAGGCAATTTCAATACGTTTTACCTAATTATTTTCACACTCAAGAAAGAAAGGGGTGGCTTTGTGGTTAAACCATTGGGTACCTCTGATCACAAAGGTGAAAGTAGCCACGGCTACATAACAGCCAAGTGCTTCATGATCTAGGTTTCATGCTCTAGTAGACAGGTATGTACCTAGATGAAAAATTCAGGTCAGACCTGCCTTATGTGACTGTGCAGCATCAGCAACAAGGCAACATCATGCGAACTTCTGAAAGGGGAGTAAAGGCCCTCACCATTAAGCTCCATTTTTGTTATACATGCTTTTAACTTCAACAGCTAAATGACATACTGGCTCACAGCTGCTTTATTTAAAGTTTCATTGATCTTACTCTGTTGGGAGCTTATAATGAATACCAGACCCTATATCCCTAATATTTTATATGGGAACAGGCAGAAGGAAAACACTTAAAACAAGGCAAGCTTTCTTTGAGAAGCAGGGGAGGGAGGGAATCCCCCCTCAAGCATTAATATCCCCCTGCTCCCTCACCAGACTAAAATGGAGACATATAAAACTTTTAAATAACCTTTTTTTTCAGTTATGGAACCCAATAAAAGAAGAAAATTATTTGGGGCTTTGGACATTTAAAAAAATATATGATATTTTGTTTTTTAAAATTTCCGAGGAAAATGCAGAACCAGAAGGGAATCGTGTCTGGAGAATTTGTTTCCTCTCATGCAAGAATATGACTTCACATTATCTGGCAAAGAAAGAAGCTGGTTCTGCTAACTGCAGCGAGCAGATGACCACCCCGAGCAGCTGCAGAGATTTCTTTTCCCAATGGCCATTTGGTCCCACAAACAAATTCAACACCCTCACACTCAAGCAATCAGCAAGTTTTTGTCTAACAAAGCAAAAAAAATGCATTCTACCTTCAAGTCTTCTACCGAGTACGTTTAGGACAGGCTTGTGACCCTCATATGCAAGTGCCAGGTTAGAGCCTATGGAGAGGAGCGGCCTCCCAGCGCACACCCTCGAGATGATTTTCTCAGGGTGCCCTGGTGCCAACGGTCCTGCTGCAACACTGCTCACAGTCACCGTGGCACATGGGTGGATTTAGCCCAAAGCCATTGCTATTTTAAATTTTTGTCATCTTGAGGGTCTGTTCTGGCTTAGGTATCCTGGCAGTTGCATTCACCAGCTCCTTTTCAACTTGATCACTATTGCTGGCACCATTGAAGCCATCTGAGAGTGCCAATGGAGGTTTGTTTTAATAAGAAAGTCCAGCTTAGGAATAACACTTGCAAGGCCCCATTCTTGGGCAAGTATTTGACATTTCATAACATGATCACACTACATCTTAGAATCAGTCGGCTTCCCCTAACCCTGCCAGAAGGGACGCAAAGATGATCAGAGGGCTGGAGCACCTCTCCTATGGAGACAGGCTGAGTTGGGGTTGGTCAGCCTGGAGAAAAGAAGATGCCAGGGAGACCTCACAGCAACCTTCCAGTACCTGAAGGGGCTACAGGAAAGCTGGAGAGGGACTTTTTACAAGGACATGGAGTGATAGGACGAGGAGATGGATGGTTTCAGGCTGAAAGAGGGTAGATTTAGATTGGATATTTGGAGGAAATTCTTTCCTATGAGGGTGGTGAGACACTGGCACAGGTTGCCCGGAGAAGCTGTGGCTGCCCCCTCCCTGGCAGGGGTCAAGGCCAGGTTGGATGGGGCTTGGAGCAACCTGGTCTGGTGGGAGGTGTCCCTGCCCATGGCAGGGGGGTGGAACGAGATGATCTTTTAGGTCCCTTCCAACCCAAACCATTCTGTGCTTTTATGATTCCCTAATGTCTAACCGATGGTGGTGATCCTTCTTTCTGGCTTCATTTCCATCAAGGGCAGTTTAGATCCATTTATCCCCGTGCCAGCACCCTGGTTGATGAAGGACATGTGTTGTGACCCCCATCCGCCCCCAAGCACCCGTCATTTTCACCTGCAATGCACATAACCTGTCCTTTATCCCCTCCCGAGAGGAGTTGGGTCAGAGAAACACGTTCCCATTTGGGACCCCCGTGGGCGCTAGGTGGGGGTGTGGGACCGCGGGGCTGGCTCCGACCCCCGCTCCTCCCCGCCCCGGATAAGATCCTGCTGCTGCTGTGTGGGCTTTTCCTCCTGTGGAAAAGGTCGAGGCACGATGCTGCTTTGCATCCTCAAAACCAGACAAGTATAGAATTATTGGGATGGCTTCTTGTGAATGCAGAACCGGGCAGAAACAGAGGAAGAGACGTTTAAATCTCCCTGGGCCTTTCTGCCAGTTGCAGGGGGAAACTACAAGGTGTTACTCCGTGGTCCTCAACTCACAGGGACCAGGACCAGCCCAGCAACCAACAAACCAACCAAAATAGCATCACACTTTGTTCCCTATTGCATTAGTAAACAAGAAAACCTAATTCCAGAGCCCCAGAGGTACCCCAGCACCACATGCCCCTGCATCCAGAGCCCTCCCATCCTCCATTCAGCTCCATTTTTGCCACCTAGAACAAGAGATTTTAGAACAAAGATTCCTAATTTTGCTGCCAAAACACAGCGAAGAAGGAAGCTCACCTTCCTGCATGATTCTGCCAGAGTCCCTGCTGCCATCTCGCACTGGCAACAGCAGGGCCACCGTTTGACTCCCCAGGGCATGGCCCTGACTCGTTTATTCCAAACTCATTAGCCACAAGGCAGAATAAGAAGAGAATAGTTAGGTAGCAGGTTTTGCCCTCAGCATCACACTTCAGCGATGAGGGGAATTGGTATCTCTGAATTACCATTTCAGTCATTCCCTTCGGGCACAGCCTGTGCTGGAAGCCAGGGGCTGTCCCTCAGGATGGCGGCTGGATCACCAGATGCAGAAGAAACAGGAGCTCACAGCTAAAGCAGAGAAGAGAAGCTGAAGGTGTCATTAAGAGCTTTTGTTTCCCTATCTGCAGCACAGCCTCTGGCATGACCTGGAGAAGGTTACTTCAGGTTTCTGTGCTTTATTTTTTTCTCCTCCCCATCGACAGGGACAGCGTGTACCTTCCCACCCACTGAGATGTCACAACGATAAATTCCCAGTTATTTGCAAAGCTGTTGAAAATGCACCAGAGAAGCACAAGGGAAATACTGAAGAGTTCCAGTAACAAATCAACTATTTTAAAGCTTCCCAGAGGAAGCAATTATTTGGAGCCAGGTTACGTTTATGAGGGGAGACACAGACTGTAGGACGGTAACAACTTTGTCTGCAGAGCTGAACCCAGGGTCATAAATTTATTGGAAACAGCCATTAAAGGGACTTTTCTGCCATCTTGCACAGGCAGCTTGTGGAGATGGAGGACAGTTGTTTGTGCAAGACTGCTGTCGTGTCCCACGCCCAGGGAGCCCCACAGGGCTCCGCAACACCCAGGGATGAGGGCACAAGGTGGGAAAACCAGCACTGTCACCCCCTGAGCACCAGGCTTCCACTTCCAGCTTCCGTCAGGCTTGTCCAAGAGGGCTTTGCCACCTGGGTTTTCCTCCTCAGGAAAACTGCTGCTCCCAAACCTGGCCCCTGGTTTCCCCAACACAAGGAGACTTTAAACTTGGGTTTAACACTGAACATGAAATACTTTCTAAATAGGGGTAGCACGTCGGTCCTTAAGTGAGGGCCTGCCTGATGGGCACGGCCAGTGCAGAAGCAAATCCAGCTGTGTGCCAGCTGCAGCCAGCAGCTCTGCCCAGCCCAGTGCCAGCCTCATGAACAGTGTCCCCAGCTGCCATTGACCCACTCTCTTCTCCAGACAGCACTCATACAGGGCCCTCTGCACGCTCTGGCAGGCGAGGAGGAGCGTGCACACACTTGCTTTGCAAAGCATGGTGCTTGTTGGCGTTTAGCCTGCTGGCATCCTTCCGCTTCCAGGAGGAGGGATCCTGCACCTTGTGATACCCCTAAAAACAGATCAGAGGCTGGGGAAGCTGTTACTGCAGGGGAGGTTTCCAGCAGTGGCAAAGCTACAGAACATCAAGGGATGATTTGATAACACAATCCCACTGAGAAGCTTTCCAGTGGTGGCCTTACAGCATGCAGCAGCCACGGGTGACAAGGAGAGGCTCCAGATGCGCTTGGTCCTGTTAAAGAGTTAAACCCGTGGTTGTAGCGGGGCTGGTGTGTCCACAGCTTTGTGTTCCTGGAAAACCCTCACATACAGAACATCCTGTTTGGAAGCCAGGCAGTACAGTGTGCCGGCTGGCAGGACGCCTGGTAAGGGCAGTAGCCCATCTATCCCCTTTCCTGAGCAAGTTTCTCAAAGCAGCTTTGTGGCGGGGTCAATGTCTTTGTGGCGAGGCTGCTTTGCTGAAAGCGGAGGTGTTCCTGCATGCCCTGGCCTTTCCACCCTTCAGCCGAAGGGCCAAGCTGTCCAGGAGGATTTCCCAGACCAACCACCTCAGGCTGGCTTCCCTCAGGCTTGGCTCCCACACTCATTTTCCATTGCAGGCACAAAACGGAGGTGGCAAATTATTTCCAACATGTCTAATAGATATGATCTGCAGAACAACAAGAAAGGCACATTCCTGGGTGCCAGAACTGCTGTGGCAGGAGACCACAGCCCAGTGAAAAGTAGTAATAATTTAAAAGCAATTCCTGGAGGCCACCAACTCCTACATGCCAACTGTCTGCTACAAAGAGGGCAGGCACAGGCCACAGAGCTCCAGTTTCACAGCAGCAGAACTACAGTAAGATCAGTTTGCTGCGTGGGAATAATTTAAGGAATAAATGGAAATGAGAGGAAGGCAGGTATCACACCTCTTCCCTTCGCTTTAACCTGCCTGTTCCTCCACGGAGAGGGAAAAAGATATATGCAAATTTACAAATCTCAACATCTTTCAGGATTTTGAACAAGTTAGCCAAAATGATCTCTCTCCTTCCCTTTACCTCTCCTTCCCTCTCCTATTACGCTACCAATAGATTTCATTAAATGAATTCTCATTAGTACAGTTGCCTCAAAGGGCAGTGTTACCTTAGATCTTCAAAGCAAAGCAAAACAAAGGAAGCAACAATAACAACAATAAAGGACTGCATAGGGCACTAACAGAACAACAGGTGTCCGCTCCTACGCAGTTTCTGTGTCTGCCATCCTCCTGGTGCAGCGCAACTACCCAGAAAAGGGAAGAGCAGAGCCTGCACCCAGCCTCACCTCTGCACTGTCTGCACCCACATATCTGAAAGATCCTTCTGATGCCTCCTATGCTGTCCTTCTACCTGCCTTGGGTTAGTATTTTGCCAACCAGAGCTATCCTCCCTCTAAAAGTAACATCCCCTTCCTACACATGCTGTTCTATCTAGACTCCAACACTAATTAGCTGTTTATTACAGTCATCCCTTCTTCCTCTCTGAAGTCCTCTCATACCATACATCATCTCCTTAAACACCCCCCCATCCCACTGTTAGCAACTTGGCCAGGCTCCCCTGACTGACTGTTCCCCAGGGCCCCACCAATGATGGAGACACCACAGCAGCTATCAGCCATCGGTGCCGCAGTCGCCAATGCAGGTTCCAAGCCCAGCAAGCAGGGGACTGTAAGAAAACCAGGCAGCAGTTGCTTCAAACCATCCCCAAAATGCATCTTCTCTCCTTACACCAAATCCAGGCCCAACCTTGATCCCTCCCCTTTAGGCCCTGCCATGGCTTTCACCCAGCCCACACCTCTCAACGCAGTCAGTCCCCCTTGCTGATGCCTCCTTGTGCACAGACCCAGTGGGCACACGTTTCCTACCACTGCCCTGGCAGAGCCAAGCAACATCCATGTCCCCCTCACAGCTCAAACCCTTCCTCTCCATCAGTGACCCATCAGTGCTGCTTGCTCCCAAGTAGCTCAGACTGCACAGATGTTGTATCCAGGGGAAGGGATGGGGCCCATGGTGTAGGGGCCTTTCCCCCACATCAGTAAATGGCTGTGCTGTGCTATTGAAAGTAAGGAAGGATGTATAAACACTCTGCCCAGTCTCATGCAGCAAGTCTGCACATTACACATGGAAGACACTGCACCACTGCAGCATATTCACTGATGATCTGGTAGATCTCCAGCCCAAGCAGGTAAAAAAATACACAAGAGATTATAAAGTCACTTCAAAAGAACTTTTTTTTTTAATTTAGAAATGCAGTTATATACATAGAACAATTAAATTAAACTTTGTACAAATATTAAAATACTATCTTCACACCCACTGCAATGTACAGGATACCAGAAAATATATATAAAGCAAAATAAAACCAATTGAGTGACATCCTGCACAGCATCCATTGTCATTTTGTTTTTAAATCTCACATATATATGGAGTACCATTCTGCAAATAATTCCATAGTGGTGCAATTCAGATGAAAAGAAAACATATACAGGAAAGAAAAGATTAATGCACAATGGCAGTCAAGCTCCCCTTGCATTTGCATCAGCAACTACCAGCAGTCTACCCACTGCATCATAGGGCATCTGCTTCCCCAACAACTTCGCTTTGTTTTCTTTTGGAAGGAAGCAAATTTGAGGATCAAAACTAAAATGTTTTCCAGCACAACTCAGTTGCCTCTGCCCCTGCACACCCCAGGACAGAAGCAAAAGCATGGCTTATGGAAAGCATATGCAGAGCATCAGTAGAACCCGTTCTGGTGGGTACGTGTATCCATACATCATCTGCAGAGGGGCAAGTTCGGAATCAGTGCTGAATGCAGGGCCCTGAAGAGAAGTGTGGGAAATGGCCTACTCTGTCCTGGTGTGGAAGGGCAGGAGGAGAGGATGAAGGATTGAAAGGGGGCTCATTTCCTATATAAAAATATGCCTTAAAATGAAGCTTGCTCTAGAAAAACTCTCTGCGCTTTCAAAGCATATCCTAGAGAACAAATGTTTTCTCACAAAGTTCTGCCAACAAAGGTTTTCACAAAGAGCAAGTTCAATCTGCTGTCCCCTAGTAAGGACTGAAGGGGGAGGATGGGGTGAGTCAGAATGTGCAAAATGGATGGGATTTATTGCATTTATATACAGAAACCAGAAAGTGAAATTGATTTAATTAGTTATCTGGATAGAGTAATAAGGCAGATTTTTTTTTTTAAACAACTGCTATCAGAACAGTAAAACCAGGTTTTGCATGTTCTAAAAAGGTCAGCAAGGAAATCTCAATGTGCCCAATCAGTTGTATGTTAATTTATTTTTTTTTTTACACAGCAAGCCTGCTGGTGTCTGTTAAACCATCTAAACAAAGAACAAGCTTCCTTACAACCCGGCCACAAATGCATTAGCCCATTAGCCTACAGCATACTTGTTCTCAGTCACAGCTCTTCGTTACCTCTCACTTTGTGCTCCTTTTTCTGTGCTGCGAATGACTTAACCATGTTAATTTATTTCCAAGAGCTCTCTTGGAAATTATTTCCTGTTGCTCTCTTAGCCCCACTCCTCAGTATTGACCCAAGTCATCCACCTCTGGGAGCATCTCGGGATGTTTCCTCCCAAAACAAACAGAACAGATTTCTTCCTAACACACCCAACTTCTGTGTGCCGAAAGGCCAAATAAAGGCTCCAGGTGCATTAAAAGAATCAGCACACCAGAGCTGAAAGGCTGAGGAGAAACCTCAGAGATGTCCAAGGGGTGAACAAGCAGCAGCACGCTTGGTGAGCAAGCATTCTTCTACACAGCAAGTTCCCTGGTGGTTAAGGGTAGAAATGCATTGAGCTCTTCTCCCTCTCAAACTCATGAAGTTTTAACTCAGCAACAACTCCCCAGGCTCACACGCTGCAGCACATCTCTCCTCCTGACTTCATTTCTTACCTCTTCTGCAGTCAGTGATGGGGAGACACACACTATTTAAAACCAGAGCACACAAAAGCACCTCTCTCACCAATGCTGCTGACCCCCTTCAAGGCAGCAGGAGGCTCTGACAATTCTTTGAGCTGACCTTCAGGATGCAGATCCTGCCCTGCTTCCCCATGGGTTACTGTCAGCTTCGCTTTCTGGTTCCCTCAGACTGGTCCAAGTTCTGCAACGCCTGGGCTGTAAACACTGCAGGAGGCTGCAGTTTATTTAATTGTTTAGAAAACATGCAACTGAATGGGAGCAAGGAGGTTCTTCTATTGCACATAGTACTCTGAATTTCTGAAATGCCCTTTTAATTTTTTAACCTATCAGACTCCAAAAATAACAGAAACCTTTAAAATAAGTGCTATTTTTATTTTTTCCAATGTAATTAAATCATTTTAATGTTCTTGAATACCGCAGGATCCAGCACGTATGACAAAACATGAGGCAATTCTGTTGGGAGCACCAAATAAGAAAAAATGCCTCCCTTTGAATTCTTTTGCCAGACATAGATGGGAAAAAGTTAAGGAGGCTGTGGTCCCACCAGAAAAAACAAAACCCAAAAACAACAAACAAACAAAAAGTCATTTACTGTGTTACATCTTGCAGGGCTGAGCCCTGGTGTTCTGCACCCACCACGCTGAGATCTGGGCTGCACCCACCTACGGAAACAACCAAAAAGGACAGACTCTCTGCTCAGAGGTAATGAACGCTCCTGAGATAGAGCAGAAGCTCACAACTGAGGGATCTTTTAAGCCTCAGCCCTTGTTCACGTAAGTAAAGACAGGACTGTGCAATTTAGGTTTTCCTAAATCTCTACCCAGAAGATTTCCCAATCCTTCAGCCTCTGCAGAATTAAAACAAACACAAATGAGTAACAATCACTTGATAATCAGTAAAGTGAGGCCTTGCTCCCCCTCCCCCTTGAAAAAAATTGCCAAGCAGGCATCTCTCAGGTTCCTCCCCAGCCATTCTACCTCATTTTATATGAAAATAAACTCTAAAGCTGAGGACATGGGCAGGAGGAATGTGATGCCCTCAAACTGTTTTTCATGTTCTGGTTTGCATGGGTCCTTGTGACCTGTTCCCACAGGTGTTGCTGCAGGGGACAGGCTCTTCTGCAAGCACTGGAAGCATCAGCAGGGGTTACCAGCAGAGACTGGTCTGGGAGCTGCTGGTTTACCCTCAGCAAGCTAACAGAAGCTGCCTGTTTATGCCTGATCACAAGATCTACACTGCATATTTTCCTCCACCTCCGCATTTCCCCCACTCCTTAGCAAAGCCATTTCCCACAATTTCTATAAATGAAGCAAAATTAAAGCAGTCCCTCTTCTGTGCAGCTTGCATACTTCCCCTCCCCACCCAAACTGAATTTTCTCTCCCAAACTGGCAGCTGCTCACTTTACAATAGCAGAGAGACGAGGCAGGGCCACACAGTTCCTGCTTTCTGCTGGCAGAGCAGGCGCTCATCCGGGCCAAGGTCAGGCCTCAGGATCAGCTTCCAGCTTCCTTGTGGGATTCTCCCACCAACCCAGTGCTAACACCAAGTTAAAGGACTGTCCCTCAGAGGAAGGCAGCACCTACCTGACTTCTACACCTTGACTGCCGAGGGTCAGTTTGAGCAGACAAGGACCTTAAGTGCATGGAGAGCAAACTCCTCCTGCTCCCAGTTGTTTGGTAGCAGGAAAGAAGTCACATACTCTTCACATGCCCTCAGCCTTACCACTGCACTCGCTCGATCCCCCCATCTGCCCTGAAAAACCAGCAAATGACACAATTTGCTCAAGCTTAGATGATTTTCAACGTAGGAATTAAAAACTAAACACAAACGTTCCCACACTTTTTATAAAATTCCAACAGCAGATGTGTAAACAACATTTGCCCTCTACAGTGTTTGAAGCTGAGACACTGCAGCCCACTATTTTCATCATCCAAACCGAACAAAAAATACTCAAACCAGATCTATCAAATCCTTGTGTTAATGCAAGGTAACATGAGCAATAGGGAAAGAAGTTTAAAATACTGTATTTTTAAATTAGTAACATCCCTCTAAAACAAGGATAGGGAAAATAGGATTCTTCCATCCACAGGCACGTGCTGTCCCAGGTGTCCTGGGATTTAACAGCTAATCAGGAACAGGAGCAGCGGGTGCATGGCTGGATACCATGGCTGATGCCCGTTTCCAGGAACTGGAGCTAAGCCACAGTGATTTTATATATAGAGGTGTTGTGTCACTTTTACCAACTGCTATGACGGTATGTTCCTGAAACAACAAGGATGAGGATGGCAAGGATCACAAACAAAAAGCAAAGCAGCAAAGACAGCATCCCTATTTACCTGTACATTACCATACGATGTGTAAGGCCATGATATTTTGCTCCTTCAACTAAAAAATTTAGCAGCTTCTCACAGGGCAAACACTCCCCTAGTTACTTCAAGACAGTTATGACAAGGTACATGCATCTAAGAAGCCAACTCTTCTTGCTGAAACCAACCCCAGGGAACACAGGGTCTAGACCTCCGTGGTGAAGAACTTTACAACCACCACAATGCTTTTGTGATTGGATCACTCACCCCGGGCAAATGTGGCTTCCTGCAAAAGAGAGTCCTGTTCACAGCAACCAGGATATTCTGACCTGCTACAGGGAACTGTGGGGGCAGAGGTATACTTGGTTTCGGATTTTCTTTTCCCTTCTACGAGAACTTGAAACAATCTTCAAAACTTCAGTTCAGGAAAAAGCTATGGTGTCCCCTGGCACTGCTGTCAATGTAGTCAACCTTCCCTCATAGCAACAGGCAACTGTGCTGTATTTAGGAGAGACTTGATAAATGCTGCTTACACCCAGCCACACAGAAGAAGCCCTTCTCTGTGGGCTCACTGAAGCCCAGCAGACTCTTGCTATATGAAGCTAGGAAGATACTCCAGCCTCTGAGATGGCAGCTACCCAGGATCCAAGGACCAAGGTACCTGGTGTGGCTGGAAAGGTAATTTGGGATTGTACCAAGGGCACTAGGCATTCACTACCTACAAGCATTTTTTTCTCTTGACACTTTTAAACACCTGAACCACTTCCAGATTACATCTGAAGTGTTACCTCTGCCTGAAGGTCTGACCAAAAGGAACCTAAGCTTTAGTACACAACTAGCTTGACTGAAAAAGCTTTGAGGCACACAGCTTATTCAGAACAGCAGGGCCACAAACGTGGTTCCAGACTTGATGCCCTAGCGAATGGGGCCAACCCACAGTTAACACAGGGCTGGGTAAGAGACAGACACATCCTCCAAGCTTTCTGGACCCTGCTAAGCGCTGGCCATTCTCCAAGGCTCTTCTACAACCCAACATCAGGAGCTGCTCTGGCATCAGACCAAAGCTGAAAGGGTTGTTTTATTGGCAGTACAGTCCCAGTCCCAGCTTCTAGAAACACAGCATAACCAAGTGGGCTGCACAGGCAGAGGAGGAAGGAGGAGACAAAAGTGATTTTCAGGAATCGACTCCTGCAGAGATGGTTTTTGAGAAGGGGCAGAGGGCATTCCTACATGTTGGACTTCTCAGCCTTCAGCGCTCTAGCAAGTCTCAATGAACTGTTATTGCACAGCTAAGTTGTCACACAGCCCATCTCATCTGAGGCGCTTCTAGACATCACAAGCTGCCCTTTAACTGGGATCCCTCCCAAGCCCAGCTTCAGTCCCCGTGAGGCATTTTGTCCTGCCCTGTCACAAAGAGGATGCTGGAAGAAGAGCCTATATAACATATATACGTATATATAAACTGTGCCTGCACCCAGTGAGCAAGCGGTTTAAGCCCCTGCTGTCTGGGCAGCAGAGGACTAGAGAGGCTGATAAGCTGCAACAAGCCGGTGTGAGGAGGAGAAAGGCACGAGAAAAGAGCAGCTCTTCAGAGACTGCTGTCAAACATCTGGCTGGGGAAGAGGGAAGGAGAGCTCAAATCCACTCTGTTCCTTGAGCCCCTGATGCAGATGGAATGGGGAAGCCAGCGATGCACCAACTCCACTGGTGCATCCAGGAGGCAACCTGGCGACATCCTTTGGATCTTCAGCTGAGGGCGTCTCTGCTTGGAGATATCCAGGGCACAGCTCGCGAGGATGGGGAAGGCTGCACAGACTGCTTCTGTCCCAAAGGCAGGGGGAGGGGAGAAGGAAGAAATCCAAGAGGGAGAAGGCTAGACAAACACAGCAGGCCTCATGCTTCCTTCAATAAGGGAATATCTGAATGGTGGGAAGAGAAAAAAAAAAGTAGTCATACTTTTGTGGTTCAGCACACACCAGAAAAACTACTGTTGAAAGCAAGACAGGCTCCCATTTTCACAACCTGACAGTGCAGTGATCTTCCTGTCATCACAACACAGCAGAAAGGACCTCTGGAGGACTGTGCTCTGACCTGCCTCTACAAGCAGGAACATCGCCAGCTCCAGCCTTGAAAATCTCTAAGGACAGAGACTCCATCACCCCTCTGGGTGCCCTTCTGGTCCTGCACTACCCTTTTAGTGCAAATTATTTTCCTAATGCCCAACCTGAACCTGTCAAGTTACAGCTTGCGGCCACTGCCCCATGTCATATCATCTGACTGAGAGGAGTCTTTCCAACTCCCTGTAAAGTAATTGCAGTCAACTGTTGGCTTGACCCTCAGCTGTCTCTTCACCAGATTAAGGCAGTCCAGCTCCCCCAGTCTGTCCTCACAAGCCCCTGGCTATCTTGGCAGAATTCCCACAAAGCCTGTCCAGTTTCTCCACTGGGGGTCCCACAACATGATACAGTATTCCCAGTAAAGCCTCAACAGTGTTGTTTAGGGGAAGGTGGTAGCTTCCCTTAAGGATGACAGTCTCCTCCTTTCCCATGACACCATCGATCTTTTAGTTCCTCGAAGTGTCTAAGACACATTTCTTACTGTGACACAGAAGGTTGGAAATACAAGGATCACACTTGCCCTTATCTAACTTGAAGAAATGCAACCTTGTCCAGCAGCTGCAGTTTCCTTGTATTTGAGTCATAAGCACAAGCTTTGTGGCCGCCTGCTGCAAGGGACAGTCTGTTACTGCACAACAAGCCTTAGAGGCCATACATGTTTCCAGGCAGTAACAAAAATGACACAGTGCGGGGTCAACACCCTCTAACTTCTGCAAACCTTTTTTGTCAAGCTTTGCTTCTGGATTTCTGCTGTTCACGCACACGAGGTTTAATGCTCACCTTGGGACATGCTGCCATTCCTGCCCTCTAGCAGAAATCCCCTTTAACTGTTTTTACTGCAAGGGTTCTGGGAGGCACGACTATGGCTCTAGGACTGGACACCACAGAAAGGAGAGGTTCTGCCCTGAAGTTACACTTCTTGCCTCAAGCACAGCAGTGTCTGCAGAAGCAACCTTCATCTGCAGCTTCACATCAGCTCTGGCATTGTAAAGACACAGAACACAAAATGCATCGACTGTTTAACAGACTCGCCCCTCTGTCTGGCACAGTAAGCTCAAGCATATCCCTTTCGGATCCTCTCACACGGCAAGGCTACAGCACTCGATGCACTGTGGCAGTAAGCTGCTTACTAAAACAGCCTAAAAATGAAGTGTAAACATCACAAAGGGTTTGTATTCCAAGCATCTCCTCCCACTTCCACCAACTTGTTTTCCACAAGCACAGCTATTTTACTGCATTTGCACTATGATGCTGGAGGCTGGCATCTCTGTGCAAAGCCTTTGCTAAGACAACACGAGTGAGCAGCAGAACCCCAGCAGTCTTTCCAGACTGCCCTAGGCTCCCAGTCAGAGGGCCGTATACTTCAGGAGGAAATATCAAATACTGCTTAAACATCTAAGTTGTGAAACACACCATGGAGACTGGGACACCTCTTTTCAAAAGCTCCTCTGGTGCCTGACATACATGGGGGCATTCTTTGCCATTTTCATCCTAGGTAGTCAACTGCAGAACCTACTCTTATAAGGGTCTCTTTCAGTGCTCCTTGCCCAAGTCACGTACCATCTGTGTATTCCTCGGAGGAAGTGAGTGATAAAAGGCTCTGTATGTCACTGCTTTCTGAATCTTGGACCTCTTTGTGTAGAGGTCTACTGCTAGCCATGCCAGCTACCCACGAAGAGGTAGCAGCCTGATGCACAAGAACAGTTTCAGAGCGCTGAGAGCCACTGGCTTCACACAGTCCAGAATGTCCGGGGGCTTCATCTTCTCTTTCAAAGCTATTGTGAGCCCCTTGGTCCTGCTGCTGCATCTCTCTGGCTCCGCTCTGTCCAGCTCCTTCTGAGAGCACGATCTGCACTCGGGAGTCTGAGGGTGGAATGCAGTTCCCTGCGCTGCCATACACTGCTTCTTCATAGGATGGCAAGGCGACTTGGACACCATCCACCATGATAGAGACCTGATCTCCAGACACACCTTGGTCTCGCCTCAAAAAAAAACAAAGAGGAGGGATGGGGAGGAGAAAAAAAAATCATGTTGAGCATTTATATTTTTATATATGTTACTGAGAACTCCAGTAACCTCCCACAGCAGAACTCTGATGCTCACCACTGACTTATTTAGGGGAGGACAGACAGAAACACAAAGTGGTTTAAACAAGGTCAAGCCTTGCAGCCCTACTGTGAGTTGCCATAAATGTGAGCAGGGGCTGTAATTCAGTGTCTGATGGATTTAGCAGCCAGAGCTGCAAAGGTTACGATGCTTCCCACCTCACCTGCCTCCATAGCTAAATCTGACAAAGATCATGACTCAGAGCCCTCTGCTGTCACAGCTGGCAGATAACAAAGAGCTCTGACCACCACTGATTTCAGGTTGTTACACTGCTATATTCTACAACACCCAGCGCTGCCTGTTCTGCCACCTTTGCTGCTGGTGAGATAACCTCTGGTGGGATGGGGCAGACAGCTCTTAAATTGGCACTGTGTGAATCACCCACGTTCATGAGTCAGGGTTCAGAGATTAAATTTTTCTTTTGCAGTGGTTTGGACTTCTTCAGGAAAGGGCAGACTCCAGCACCATACCTCTCAACCTTGCTGCTAGCTATGTCTCTGCTCTTCTTTAAGGAGTATTACTAGCTGGTTTGGAAGAGAGAGTCCACTGTAACCTTGTTAACCCTAGCTGGCAGCAGTGTTACAGCTGGGTCTCTCCCCTCATCCACAAACCCAGGCCAAGAGGCTTCTCCTCCCACAACAGGGAACATGCCAGATTTGCATATGTACTGCCCGAATTTGTGTCCATAGGATCTCACAAACAGAATGAGGGAAGAGACATATACATACACATACACCCAGACACATACTTTGGCAGTTATCCAGGCTAAAAGAGGCAGGATATTGATCCGTAGCCAGACTAGTAGGGATTGTAACTTTCAGTTTTCAAGGTCATGGCAAAAGAGCAAGGAAACCACTCATCAGATGGCATGTTAGAATGGGGACTGCAGCTGGATGTTGCAGACCACCACTTCAGACTACTGCTGGACCACAGAGCAGAGGTGCCACTGAGGGGGTAAAAACAGGAGCTGAGAAGCAAGGAGTAAGTTGCTTCAAAATGAAGGCCTAAACCAAGTACCTTAATGGTTTTCTGCTGCAAAGAAACAGGGTGCCACTGAGCCCCTCCAAACCCCAGCTGAGCTTACCTGCTATGATGGAATGACTTCAGCTTTGGCTGCAGCAAAACAAACAGCACAACTAAGAGTAGAATCAGGGCGACGGAGCTTGCTGTGGAGGCTACTATGGACAGTGTGGGTACTCCAATTGTTGGAGGAGAGTCCTTTTCTACAAAACCAAGAGGAACACAAGGAAAAATAATCCACTCCCTTAAATCACTGCCATAGGGAAGGAAAAACATCCACATTGCCTGCTCTCAGGAGTTACACTTGGGTACACATGTAAGGAGCCAAAACTTCCCCCACAGCCAAGGCTCACCAGCTA
>VZRW01007061.1:17119-72232 GCA_013398125.1 Aegotheles bennettii | reverse complement strand
AGGTCAAGGCCAAGCCAGGCCCCCCCCAGATTTGTTTTACAGACACAAAGGGGCCACGTTCTCCTCCATCCCCTCGTGTCAAACCACCCCCAGGCCCTGACCCTGTGCGATCTGCACTGGTTCCTCATCCTCCTCATCCTCCCCATCCCCACGCTGTCCCCCCCCCAGGCACCGCGTGCCCAAGGACACACAGACCCACGCCTGGGAAGGGACGGAGGAACAAGAGGGACCAGCACCACCAGGCCGTGTCAAGGACAAATTATTCTAATGAGCTTCCTCCTGTAAACGAGCAGGAGGCGCCCAGGAAAAACCCACGGTGCTTTCACCGCGTTCCATCCCTCGGAGCTGCTCCTCACCTCTCCCCACCTGTGTGACCCCAATTTAAGGGCACTTTGTGCTCGTCCCAGGCGTGACCCGAACGAGCAGAGCCCGGGGGCTCCTCACGGCAGGGAGGGACACACGGACACAGCCCAGAATAGATGCTGCTCCTCATCCCCACGGCGCGGTCCCCAGCTCCCAGTGCAGATAAGGAGGCGGCAGCAGGAGCCAGGCTGGCTCTGGCACAGTGGACACAGCCAGTAAATTTCCACTGGGGCAGCTCCCAGTTAACGAGCTCGGTGCGTGACCCCGGCTGGAGCCGGAGCTGCCGGCGATGGGGAGGAATTCCCCGGGAAAGCTGGGACAGGAGGGGACAGTGACCCTTCCCGGGGCAGCATCCCCAGGACCTGACCCCACCCCGGGGTGCAGCTCACACACGTTGGAGGAATTGGAGGTGGTAACAGGGGGGTCCAGGGTGTGGGTTTGTCCCAGGGGTGACATTCAGCAGTGAAAAAGCAGTGGTTTGGGGACCTGTGACCAAGGGGACCCTCGGAGCATCGCCCTGCGCAGGAGCCCCAGCGACTGTGGCCACTCCAAGGTCAAGGCTGGCACGGCAGGAGAAGCAGAGCCCTCCCTGCTCCCCCTCACCTATAAATAAAACCAGCCAAAGCATTTGTAAGACACTCAACTGCTGATTATTTTCCCTTTCTCACTATTTTGGAGGTGTCCAGCATCCTGCACTAAAGCTGTAGACAAGCACGGGCTCATCATAGACACGGGTGATCAAGACCAACTGGATTTTGGTCTGAAGATTGGTGACCCCAGCACACCCCCTGACCTGTCACCCACTGCTAGAGGAGGGCAAAGCACAGCAGCTGCTGAAGGAAACAGAAGCTGTTTGGTGTGTTATGGGATTGTTTTTATCCTCTATTTTACTTTGCCTGCTCAGCCACAGCAAGCAGCAGAGCCAGGGATGCTGCAGGAGCCACAACCAGAGCAAACGGCCACCAGGAGAGCAGAAAAAAAGGACAAAGTCTCACTACAAGAGAGATGCTGCTCGCATCCATCCCAAGCTTCAGCTGGATGATTCAGCCCCTGGGTGGAGGTGGGAGCTCCAGCAGAGCAGCAGCAGCGTCGATGCCAGGCTCACCCCCAGCTGGCTGCGCTGGCAGTGCCACCATCCCTGCTCCAGCTCCCCACGGATGTGACTCACCCCCCACGCCAGCGCAGACGTCAAACCCAGCTCTGCTCCCCAGGAGGGAGATGCAGATGCCGAGTGGAGGCACCTGAGCCACGGCTGGAGTCTCCCCAGGAGCCCCAGGCCATGGCTCTGTGCTGTCAGAAAGAGCCACCAGGACCTCAGAAACTCCATCCTTGGTCCCACGGGAAGCAGCAAGGACCTCACTTGCAAACACCACCTCGAGCTGCTCTGCCCGGGGCTGTGCACCCCCCAGAACTCCCCTCCAAAGCCAACCTCCAAGCCACAAGCACCTCCTCAAAAGCAGCTTTTCTGCCCCAAAACCCAGCACCAATGCTGTTGGGAGTGGGAGGACACACAGCTCCCACCACTGCATGGAGAGGTTGATCCTACTGGAGCACCAGAAGAGCTTCCCCAAGGAAGCAGGCTGCTCCGTGGTGGTTTCTGGGCAGGAGCTCTGCCTGCATGCAGCATTTAGATAGAAGACAGCCACCCCCCAGCGAGCACCTCTCCCTCCTCGTGTTCCTTACCTACTGCTCTGATACTTTAACTCCCTCAACTGACTCTGCTCCTTTAATTTTCCTGCTTTCCAGATCCACGCCAGCCATTTATCACCTTTCCCTTCCGTGTCTCCTTGCAGTAAGAAAGCACTGAAAAGAAATAACACAACCTTATTGTCTGCTTGTTTTCCAATACAGTGAATTTATTATATGTTGCAAAATCAGCATTCAGCTTTTTAGTGTACAAAAAAAGACACTAGCTCTTAAGAAAAGATTAGGAAAGCTGAAGACTATGCTGCCTTTAAATCGTAACGTTTTGGCAAAGTGAAAAGCTCTTTTGTAAACTCCAACTCCATGGCTCAATATAGTTTTATCCACAGTACAATTTTACAAAGTAAAACACAGTATCAATAAGTTAAGATCATACTTAATCACCTAGAACTTGTTTCTATTAACCCAAAAAGCACAAAATTTGCCTAGCTTCATAATCTCTAAAAGGAAAAGAAAAAAAACAAAACAAAAAATAAAACCCAAAAAACAAGGCAGATTCGACTACAATTCTTTAACACAGTCCAAAAGAAAAAGTGAAGCAGAAAGTCGTTGAATGCTAATTGGGTCTCACAGTTTGGATATTCATTAAATATTTTCAGGGTTTTTTTTTTATATTCAAATTTTAGAAGTTCCAGAATATACATGTAAATGTACACAATACATCTTTGTATACAACTCTGTTTGCAAAAATATCTTATAGCAGATGTATAAAGATCAAGATCCATCTCTATCCCCCTCCCACCCCCCCCCAAAAGCAACAACAACAGAAGAAAAAACCCCATTCAAAATATTAAGGATCAGGAGAAGTGTTTCCATGGAAGAATTTACTCATCCTGGGTTTGTAGCTGCTGCCTCTTCGGCCATCGCAGCTTCGGGCTCCTCGTGCACCACAGTTGGAGATGAAGTCCCACCAAGGCCCCCACGGCTTTGGTGCCCCAGTTGGTGACCAGTGGCTGGAGATGCCGGGCTCTGGTGCCAACCAGGCTTTGCAGAGATGACTCACGGCCGGTCCAAGGAAGCGCGGTGGTGTCCCGGTTCCTCCACGCAGCCCAAGGGCCTCTCCCAGGTCCCCGCAGGTCTACTGGGATCCTCCTCGGTGCACAGACTCACAGCTACGGGAGGTTTGGTGGAACCAGAGCGTAAGTGAGGCTTGAGCTTGGACACCAACACCAGCCACCGCTCAAGGAACTTGTGTGCCAAGATGCCACCGAGCAGGAGGACAAAGTCTTCTGGACAAAAGCTCCTTGCAGAGCAGAGCACCAGGGGCAGGCCAATGGGTGCACCTGCAAGAGAACTGGCTCCCTCACCTCCAGTTGCCTTCACTTGGAGAGGAAGAGATGGGACCAAAGCGTTCCCCAAGATGCTGGTTGGGATTCCCCAGCATGGCTTTCTGGGGTGCTCACCCTACGGACAACCATGCTCCTCAGACACCACATTTCTTCCCCCCTGCTCCACTTCTGAACAGGTTGGGGTTTTGCAGACAAGCAGAAGGTGGTGGTTTCCCAGTGGCAGTCCATGGGCCACGGCCAGAGCATCGCTGGGCCAGTAACACACAGCTTGGCCACAGCCACGCAGCCGCGGGCTCTCGCTTGGAGAACAGGGATGGCAAAGTCCTGGTGAGCGCTGGGCGTCTGCGGGCAACGCGGCAGGGAGAGGAACTCAGAACATTGCAAGGGACAAAGCAAAGCGGTGGCCCTGGCTGGATGACACAGCAAAACCAACCTAGCCAGAACGGAATTAGGATTTTTTTTCCTTTTTTTTATATATATATATATTTTTAATACAGCAGATGGACCCACTTTGTTTTGTTTTGGGGGGTGGAAAAAAAAAATACTCCTCGTGTAAGAACTGTTTCCCTCCTTAACTCTGCCATTCCGCTCCTTCAAAGGGTGAAAGACTCTTCAGTGCAACCTCCAAGGGAAGGAGACGCCACAGGAAAGCAATCCTTTACTTTGAGATAAACGGAAGCGGGGAGAAGTCAAACCACACAGGCTGGCAGGATTAAAAGGGGAGAGGGGAGAGAAAGAAATAGCAGAGTTAAAGGACACCTTTGTGCTTTTTGGCGTGTTTCTCACACCCTGGCCATACTCTAAAAATGTTCCCTTCAAGTCCAAAACAAAAAAAAAACCAAAACAACAACAAAAAAAACAAATGCAGAAGAAAGCCTGGACCGAGGAGCTGGCTTAGATAAAGCCCAAGGGTGGCAGCGACCCGCCTGGGAAAACGCCACCTCGCTTCTCTCACGCTCGGGCGCCTGCGCTGAGAATGATTTTGCTGCTGCTGCTTCTTTGGAAATCACACAAATAACAGAAGGAGAAAGCATCGTATCCCCTGCTCCCCCCCCCAACCCCCCCTCGCAGCCTTTCTCCTCTCTTATGGGTCAGTACAGGTAATAAAATAACTATTCGATAGCCTTCAGTAATACTGCAGTTATGAGACAGGGAGGGTTCTGAAACACTTGGCCTAAAAGGAAAAGGGAGGCACAGTTTTAGAAAAAGATGCTTTTTCTTCTTTTTTTAAATACAAAAATAGACCATAGTCTCATTAGCGATTAATAAAATTGGCTGCCTTGGTATAAAATTATAAAAGTCAAAGACAGACAGGTCTCAATCTTCCTCCCAGCATTGGAACGGGAAGGTTAATGCAGGCAGGTTGGACCATGCATGGTGGAGAGGCCACTGCAAAACATCTACACTGCTTCCCAATGCACAAGCAGATTAAAGAAACAAAAAAGAAGAAAATAACCTATTTTGCTTTGTTTTTGTGGGTTTTAAGGGGAAGGATCCACCTCTGCACTGCACAAGGCACCCAGTGCAGATCCCTGGGCTGATCCCCTCCTACTGAAACAACCACCTCGAGAGAGCACACACCGGAGATGACAAAAGCAGGACCAAACAACGAGAGCTCTGGGTACTTGGTGTATTTAACGCGGTGCCATGGAGAGCAGACAGCTTGCATATGAACAGTCGCAGGTGCCAGAGAAGGAGGTAACCTAGCAGCATTCCAGTTCCTCACCATTTGAAGGACAATTTGCAACCCAGTGGAGCTGGGCCAGGGGTAATTACACTTCATGCCAAACTTTAATCCATGAAAACTACTGATTCTTAACCTTTGGGAGCTTCGTTCACTTTAGGTAGGTTTTCCCTTAAGTGTCAAACGCTGGCTTCAAATAAGCTTGATCTTTTTTTTGTGTGTGTTTTTTTTTTACGTGTTACATTCCAACATTCAGAGGCTAAAACTTGAGAGGAGCACACCGGGCACGGGGCTCACGACCCAGCTCGGACGCAGACACGACAGATTCAGCATCGTAAGTAATTCCCAAGTTCTTCAACCACGAGGAATTAATGCTAGTCTCTGAAAGGGATCTATAGTTGTATAAAAGGGAACGTAACGTCCAGGTGACTTTTTTTTTTGCCCTACCCAGTCCGGATCAGTGCCAGCTAAAACTGCTGTTGGTCATACTCTGCTATCAGTTTTTTAATGTGAGCCAGTTTGTTGTGGAGGTATTCGCAGCGGTTCTTCTCTTGGCTGTAATTGGGGTTAGTCTGCAAAGGAAAATGAGAATGCAGTGACAGAGGCAATTCCTGAGAACGCGGAGACACTGACGCTCAACCCAGACCAGGCTATGGGACCTCAGAGCACAAACATGAGCAAGGAACGAAGCTTTTCTAGCTGGGGGAGTAGATACCCATTTAAAATGGATCCACTCTGGACAAACAAAGCCAGGAACAAAATCCCTTCTCATCAACACTCAGCTCCAGGAGCCTCAGAGGGAAATGAACACACCTTGAGCAAGGCTCCCCCTGGCTTGGGGCAGCTTCCAGCGAGCATTACCTGCCCTCTGCCCCCACATCAGCCCTGGATTGTGCAAGCCTGGGAGCTTTAAAGAGAGATGAGCTTGCAACACACGGGGAACCTCTTCAGAAAGCTCCTGAACCCCTCAGGATGTACTCGTGGATTCAAAACCCAAGCCCTGCTCTGGTGTGTGGATGCCCCAGCAATCCTACCTCACCCAGCTAAACCATAAACCCCTCCACTCAACAACTCCACGTGTACAGAGAGAGATGTGAAGTCCTCCGTGTGCCCCACACATCAAAGAGCCCCATTGAGCCCCATGGGGGGACTGATTCACGCTCGAGCCTGTGCTCAGCCCGTGCCCCACGCCCCAGCAGACCCCCAGACCTGAGGACCCCGTTATCGCTCAGCCCATGCATCTGAAACACAAACTGTTCTTTCCTCAAGCAGATAAAGACACAAATTGAACACATTCCTATTGTGCCAGCATGCCCCTAGCAGCTGAACGCTCCCCCAGGATCCAAGGGGCAGCCTCAACTCCCCCCGGACCCTTTCTGATCCAGGATGGGATCGCTTCTTGGACAAGCTCGAGCTGAACAAAGATCTGCTACGAGGCCTCAGAGACTGGGTTTTTCACTTGGCAAACACCCATCTCTTTCAGCCACACCAGGGGCACCACCCAAAAGCCTTCTTTGTGGCCAACTGTTTTTACTTACCTTTTTAATTTTCCGATACTCCTGTAAAATTTGATCATGGATGGTCTAAAAAAAGGAAAAGACAGCTTATTATTTTCAAAAGAGCCAACAGCCTTGTGACCTACTGCAGCAGGCAAGAGCTAACCGATGGCTCAACACACACATCTCCTCCAAACATCCACCAAAATCTACTCCCTCCACCAGATCTGATGGCTACAGCCAGTCCCACCGCCTGGTGCTGACACCAGAAGCACTGGAAGGATCAGGCCCCGTTCCCCAGCCATGAGAACCCCCCTGAGCAGGCACTGGGGTTGGCAGGATCACAGACGTTTCCTCTGCAGCCCAGACTGATTTTTTTTTTCCCCAAGATGTAAAAAAATAATTGAGCGAGGAATCAGGGAATTTCTCAAAGAGAGGGGAAGGAAACGGTGCTTAAGCACAATAGGTGTTCTGTGCAAATCTGTTTATTATACTCGATGAGAATTACTTTCTCAAGATAATGAACAGTTAAAGCTCTTTTAAAATCACTCTGACAAGTTGAATAATGCTACATTATTAAGATCAAAGATTCCAGAGGAACAGATGACCCCGCACTAACTCCCCTTCCAGCCCCGATATGCTACCATATGTGCGAATATGAGTTTTCTGGCTGGGATACACTAATAGCTTCCAGCAGCTTTTGGCTGAAGACGCCAATTGTCTCACTGAGGCCTTTCCTTGTCAACAAGTCCCATGATGTGTGCTCCAGCTCGAAAACGAAAGAACACAGAGCTGTTTTAAGAACAGTCTACAAAGCTGTCAGCTGCGCGCACGTTCTGCGCCCACCAATTCTGGGCTCTGGGCAAGTTCAAGACACCAACCCATCCCCAACAGCCCCACCAACTGCAATACTGAGCAGCAGCACTGCTACATGCACAACTGGCTTTGAGAAAGATGGGGTTTCTGTGTCTACCTTATATTCTTCAGAGCCCTGCAAGAGTTGCTTCAGCTTGGCGTCTAACTGCGTGAACCTTCGAGTTATCCTCTCTATCCGGGCGTGCAAGTCTCTGTACTCGTTGTATTCTGCATTGAAGTCGTTTTTGTAACTCTGACGTTGCTCCGAAGAGGAAATGGCTGCGTATTTTCTGCAGGGAGAATAATTGAATGGGTTTAGTACTAAAGTCTTCTCCCCAGACAGCACAAACACTGCAATGCCAACCCCGGGATGGTAACGGCACCAGGTGGCTGCGTTTGAAAACAAGCAGTCCTCTATGATTTGCATTATAGTAGCACAGAGGTAACCACTGGGATTATTACTGTTGAATTCTGTGTAAAACACAACAGTGTCTGCTCCCAGAATCTCCTATCTGTGCCAGATAGGGAGGAACACACAGGTACAGCAAAGCCTGCAAGCAGCTGAGGGTGTAGGAGGACATCCAGATAGCACTGCTACAGCTTTTCTAACTCCTGCTGTCCCGCAGAACACGGAGTTCTGCATCTGTGCCAGACCTTGGAACAGCAGGAATACGATGCTCCCAGTGTGGAGAGTCTTTAAAGGAACACAAAAAGCATTCAGCAGTGCGATTGTGTGGTGAGCACACGACAAACCACACTGAACAGACCCGGCTGTATCTCAGCATCTCCTGAAGGTCCCCAACGTGAACGCAACGCAAGGGCTCGTGTTCAACAGATGCACCTCTGAGGCCCTTTCAGAGTTATTCAGCTCAACAAGAAGCTGTTAAACCTGACATTTTGCACAAAGCCCAGCAGGCAGCCCTCTCCGGTGCTAAAACTCATCCTTTTGTAGGTGAGGACTCTGAATCTGCCACCTTACTCTGTGTGTGGCAGCACCAGGGCGGTGCGTGGACACTATCAGCTAACTTAGGTACCAAATTAAGGGAAAACCTTCACTCTGCTAACATAAAAGTGCTCTGGTCTTCAAGAACAGAGTCCGTGCTAGGGGTTGGTGTAAATAAGCATCTACACAGGATATGCTACTACGAGACAGGGGAATTGTCCTCACTGGGATGAAACATCTGCCAGGACAGCTCTTACAATTTAAGGAGCTGACCATCAAAAGGCTCAGATTGTACCAAGAGGTGAGATGAGACCTTCCAGGAGTTCATAAACCATACAGGATTCCTTCAGAGACGGACGGAGGAGCTGCAAGATCCCTCTACAGGAGGGATCAGCATGTCTGTTGTAAGAAAAGATCCCCCAGCCATGTGCATTCTTCTGAATGGTGTCAGCAATGCCAACTCGGGGCGGTTTGTGTGGTTCCTACAGCCCAGCAAACCGCAGTTTTGTAACCATACAAGAGCCCTCTATGTCCTCCAGTCAACTCCAGCGACTGCTCCCGCAGAGCCAAGAGCGGATGCCCCCTCCTCCTCCTCCTCCATCTCTTCCCTCTGAGTGATCCCAGCACAGCCAAACCAGATCTGATGGTGTTAAAAACCCAGGCTGAGACACGCACGGGGAACATCACCCACAGCCACAGTGCTCTGCTATCTCAGAGCTTTGTTTGTAGCAGGTTTGGCTCTATGCAGATCCTTGGCTTTGTGCACAGGGAATTTTGTGCTTCAGCAGACAAGTATATTGTTTAATTAACCTCAAGGGGATCTGATTAAAGAGTCAAGAGGTGAAACAACTCACATCCTAACCCACGGGTTATAACCTCCCCATGAAGAGTATTTCACTGGTTTATGGAGATGATCTTGGCTCTGAACAGGGGAAGAATTTGCTAACCTCTCAAAATCCTGCCTTGCCCTGCCTTCCTCAGCATCAAAGCCAATCGTTTCCTCTCAGAGTTTCCAACTGTAACACGGAGATGTTTAATCCCTTCAAACCAGGCAACATTTCTTCAAGTACTCCAAGAATCAGTTCATAGGAAGATAACCCTGAACTCCACGAGGAGATAAAGAACAGATCTGCTATCCAGTTTAGCCTCAGGAATTATCTCCAAAGTTGTATTTGCTCCTTTTTTTCCCCCCCAAAGGTACCTTACAAAGTTCTACCAAGTCCATAAAGTCCAACAAGGTCTAAAGTCCAACAAATGTCTATAAAGTTCAGCAAAAAAATCCCCAGTACATTGTGATTTTTAGCTTGAAACATGATCCCAAAGTGATGAAGCAACCCAAATGTACTTACAATAAATAATCTGGCATTTCTGAAGTTGATGTTGGTACACTAGAATTATTGCATGTTCCATTTAAACCTGAAAAAATAAAAGCTTGTTTATAGACATCCTTCAACTCCAAAGCTCTATGCAATTAAACTTCAAATTCAAACAAAACTTATCTGCAATATACAGTTTATCAAATTCTAAAGGTTTTCTGGTTTGCTTTGAACTGACAGAGATAGAAGATCCACAATAAGGTGGGCGAAACTTCAAGGCTTCTCTAATATCTGTCTGTCAGCCAAACAATATCAACATTAGCCAATGCACCCAGTGGCAAAACCCTTCATTTAATTGGTTTCTAAACACTGCCTGCAGGGAGGGATAACACTGATATCACCACTGCTAAGCTGTAAAGGAAATTTGTGAGTCCAGATGAGCAGAACAGAAAGCTGAGCAAGGTGGACATCGTTCTACGCTGCCTGGATTCCTACTATTGATACTCCAGGCTCCTATGGGGTACAGCAGAGGGGTTTTTAGGGCAGGCAGCTTTTTCCTCGCACAGCCCCACTGCCCTGTAGACAAATCAAAGTGCTCTCTGCTCTAAGAGGTTGAAGAAACACTGATGTAGCAAGGCTCAGCTAAGAATATTCAGGAGTTTAAGCTAAGGGACCAAAGACCTCAGGAAGAACAGGATCCTGCACACAAGAGTAACCCAGATCTCATCCTCAACCGAACACCGCACGGCTCATTTGGAGGAAGAAAGCAGCTGGACACAGGCTTGACCCAGGATGGTTCTCATCAGCCATGGATGATCCTGAAAGCCCTAACCAGAAAGTCAACTGCACTTACGAGAAGGTGGCAAAATAAGAGGCAAATGGAGAAGGCTGCAGAGGATTTAACTCAACCTCTTTGCAGGAGCATGTTTCTTCTTTCCAAGTCACCATGTAGAGCAAGAACCTGGATTGCTCCATGTCCCCAGACACACAGGGAAGGGACGTGTGAGCCCCAAGCCTCGCCCAGCCCTGTGCTCACCTACACCACTACCCAGCAATTACCACCCCAGATAAACTGCAGGGAGCGTGAGGTGCCCAGGTAACAAACACAGGCATGCAACAGCATAACAGCAATAGCCTAATTGTATCTTCTTCTTTTAAAAATAGATCTATTTTCTCTGAATTGCCATGAAAAGGCTTTCCTGAGCAGAATGGCAGAAAACCCAAGGTCATTATGAACTTCCCAGTCTCAATTCCTGCTGCAGGTATTTGGAGAGAATTCTGCTTCCATCCTCACCTGACCACCAGCCTGACAAATGCAGGACATGGAAGATTGTGGAGGAGAAAGGGAGAAGGTTTATTATGCCTGTGAGTGCCACCTACTGACTGATGCAAGGGCCCCAGAGGTTCCTCCACTGCCTCCTGAACAAAGCTCCCAGGAGAAACTCTGCTTCCCTGCAGCCCTTGGCCCAGGGGCCACTCAGGGATGGCTCCCAGCCACTTGCTGCAGCCAGAAGGAGCAGGATTAGACCCTCACCATCTGCACAGAGCGAGGGATAGGAGGAAGTGATCCCAATTTGGACGTGAGCAGCTGTACAAGATCCAAGCAGCCACCGACCACATCCTGTTTATGATTGCTCCAGAGTCCAGCTCGGAGTTTTTCCCTCGCATACATCAGTGGTGCAGCAGGAACAAAACCCCTAACCAAGAGCCAGCCATTAAACTGTTCTGGAAGCCAAGCAGGGAAGGTGATAAAGGGTCAGCAGCTCCACCAAGAAAGAATTTGGGGCATTTTGGCATACTGACAAAAAGAAACATGTGTCTACCTATCCCCTACCATCCAGGCCCCAAGGTACACGGGGAAGAAAAGTCACATTCACAGGAAGAACTAGAAAAGGTTGAAGTAGAAGAAGTATCTAAGGAGTTCGTGGTTCTGCAGTGCCACACAGCGATCAGAACCATGGAGTGCCACCAAAAATCACCAGTGAGCAATCCAAATGCATTCTGTGGGTGCTACAGAGACTGTGGGGAAGGTGAGAGCTAATATCATATTAACCTCCACGCCTCCTGAAGCTTTCCTTTCCCCAGAATCCAACAAATCTGTTTCCCTTCCAACCAACTGTCCTTTTTGAGTCAAAACTGGATGATTTTCATGCACCGAGCATGAAGAGGAACTCTGCATCAGAAAGGAAAGGAAAATGAGATGGATGCAACAAATTCAACAAGATGATGAGGACTGCAATATTCCCACTGCTCCAGGAACCGTAGGGGAGCCAAATGGAACAGCAGAGAACAGGAAAGCTGCAGACACTGGCATGGGAAGGGAGTGGATTAGCTAACAGATATTCTCTGCCCTAAGAGTGTGCAGAACTGACTGAAAACTGTGCTGGTTTGATGGGAAATGTTTTCTTTGCATCACAACAGGTAACAGACTCATGGCCGCATTAATCCTGGAGAAAATGAATTTGGAATAATAGTGGGATATAACAGGGAAGCTCTTTCACAGCCTGGAAGAGCTGGTTGTATCCTGAAGTTATCACCAGACTTATCTACTATTTCTTTTATATCCAATATTAAAAGCTTTCATGACTAACTTCATTACCAAGTTAAAAAAACAGGAGTCAACACGACAGCAAACACAGGCAGAGGAGCTGTTAAGTGATCAAGCAGCACTGCTCTTCCCAGCAGATCTTGGTGTCTGCCTTTCATCCCCACGTATTAATATGGGTTTTAATTTAACCAGGAGAAACACAACATGGGCTGAGCACGAAAGGTTAAACAGGAAAAACCTGATATCCTCTTCTGAGGGGAAGAGCATTCAGTTTGTAGGTAGGGACAGTGATATTATTTCGTTAACCAGGCAGTGTCTGAGTGGACCTCAGAGAGGTTCAGAGTAGAAATCCCTTAGCACGACCGCCCAGGAGGACCCCTCGGACCACACCTACCTGTGACCTGCTCCTGGGGAACACTAACTAAGTCAGCATTTTTTATTACTTCACAGTCCTGCTTCTCCTCTTTGCACTTCTCTTCGTTTTTCTTCTCCTTCCTCTCTTTTTCCTTGTCTTTGTGCTTTTTGGATTTTTTCTTGGTTTTTACGTACGAGCTGCAGTTGTGCTTGCTCGTCTGGGCACAGTCTGTGGGCAGAGGATGAGTCAGTCTGTCAGCCGTCTCCGGGTTCTCACAGTCTCTGCCGTTGTGAGTCAGGTCGTTGCTGACATCCGAAAGGGGATCGTGAGGCCTCGGCAGCTCCAGCACCGGGAGGTTGGAGCTCACCGACTCCGGCAGAGCCGGCGGTGGGGCGGGGGTCGGGGCGTCCTTCCCGTTGGAGGAGTTCAGCTTCCCGTTGAAAGTGGGCTGAGTTCTGTGAGCCAAATGCGAGATCCTGGGCTTTTTGTTGGCCAGGGGATCGATGAACTCCAGAGGTTGGGATCGTTTCTGTGGGAGGGAAAAGGGAAAAGAAAATAATCTTGAAGTTAAAATCATCTTGAAGTCTCGAGGCCAGCCCTTTGGGTGCTGTCACCGCTAGGTGGTGGTGTGACACCAGAGGAGGAAGCATCCCCAGAAAACAGGGCTCTGCTCTCAATGAGAGCAGCCAGCAAGTGTCCCAGCTCAGAGGTTGGTTCTGAACACAGGCTCCAAGACCATCAGGTCCTGCAGAAGCTGATCTATCCCAAGCTGGTTCCCGACAATCCCAACAGCCGCTCTGGAGCTGGTGGCTCAGTGGTCATCACCAGTTATTGATCCCCTGCATTATCCACAGAACCCGGCCTGCTCTCCTTGCACCTTCTCTCAAATCCAGTCCTTTAGAAGTAAAACCCTGTCCTCCATCCTCCTCCTGTCCCAGCCACTGAGCAGAGACAAGAAAGAACCATAACAAACATCAAGTCCTTCTGGTCATGGCACGAGGCTTAGAGCACCTCGAAGTCCCTGTGAAGGAAAGATGTGCTCAGACTGGAGCAGGGAAGGATTCACAACTTCTGCATTTTATTTCCAACTGATTTTACTAACCCTGTCCTCAACAACTTCACCCTCACAACAGAACTCCTTCCTCTTCTCAAGAAAGAGGCATTTCCCAGAAGAGGTGAGAAAGCGTCAACTGTTCTCAGAATTTAAGGCAAAAGAGGACATCTGCAGCAGCTTTCAGAGCCACGTCACATGGCCAACATGACCTGAATAGGCCTTTTTTTTTAAAAAAAGAAGCATAGGGATTGAAGTGGCTCCCAGCTGTCCCCATCAGCCCTACCTGGACAGGGCTACTTGCCCTCGAGCTGGGCAAACAGCCCCATGGCAGAACCCAGCGGTCCCTCAGCAGAGAGAAGCTCAAAGCAGAGCCAGAATGACGGCCAGTGTGTGCCCGCCTGGCAGCACGGGGCTGCAGGAACTCTGAGGAAGGATTATTTAGTGCCCAGAGGAAAACAAGCCATCGTTCTGGTTATTTCTTTTGGATATTTGATTGTTTTCTTTATGTCTCGGGCAGGACTGCCGTGTGTTTGCCGGCGGAAACCTCGGCCCGGCAGAGCAGTGCAGCTGGGTGCATGGCTGCTTTGTCTGGGAGCCACCAACTCCCCCCATCTCCCCCCAGTTATTATTCCTCTCCGCCAGCTCCGGGGTCTCAAGGACACTGCTCAGCAGCAGGAATCCTTTCCACTTGTCAAGGTAATTAGGGAGAGGAGCTGCGCAGTGTGGCAGAGCTCAAGGGGCAAGGACAGCACGTCGAACCGGCTCTGCAACATCCCTGCCTGCCCTCCCAGCAGAGCAGTGTCCATCTGCCCAGAGGAGGGGCCACTCACTGACTGCAGGGCTGGGAACAGGCAACAGATCCAAGATCCAAGATCTGCCATCTTCTACTGTCCTCCTCTAAAGCCAAACACCAGCTGCACCAACCTCACCTCTAGATACAAGGTGGTCTGCACACGCGATCCCTGCTCTGCCACGCTGCCTTACAGCTACCAGACCAAATCTTTTCCTTTGCCTCCATTCCACAACTGAACTTTCCCAAAATATTTTGCATTCCAGACTATCAAACCCCAACCCTCTGCTGGGGCTGCAACCACGAGCAGGCATCCCTTCTCTAAACAGAAGCTGCAGCTACGGAGCATCAGAAAATAGGAGTGCTTACAATAAAAAGCAGCCTGTGGTTTGCTGTCTGACACCAGCCACGTTAGAAGCACTGCTGGAAACATTCACATTCCATGTTTGGTTGCCCCTGCTTCATTGGCTTTTACTAGATTTGAACCAATCAAGCATCCAGAGTTTTGGTGGGGTCATCTCAAGAGACCAGAGACATCCCCCCCAGACTCCTGCAGCTTTCAGAACGCGTAAGGCCAGCAGTGAGATGATATTTCAACACACATTTTCACAAAATCAGGTTAAGAAGAAAGCAAGAGCAGCCTCTTAACAGCACTGTGGCCTCCCGAGCTAACCCGAGTGGAGGGGATCATTCTTTATTCACCAGGAACACATCCACAGCAGAGCAGGAGAGGATTTGGAATTAGCTACCTGGCCAACAAGTCGCCCAGTTCTTGTTCTCCATAGAGAACTGCCTCCCTCCCACTGCCAGAAAGCACGTAATTTCTTTACCTGCTAATATTCTTTGCCACTAATCCTCAGTGCGTCTGTCCAGACAAGTAGGCATTACACATTCCACTGGCAGAAGAATAAATACTCAACTTGTCTGGGCTGACCCACAGCAGAGAAGGGAAGCCGGCGTTTCACAATGCTAGCAAGAAAAACCTGTGCTAGGAGATACCGAGAAGAGCAGGGACAGACTCTGCCCAGCACACGAGCAAGAGCAGTTTATTATCATGGAAAAACAGCCAGAATGTGCTTTTCACAGCTCCACACCCTGGCATCTCAATGAATCAAAGAGCAGACCAACCTGCCCCTGATCTGTCACGGCAATTAGGTTGCAAAAGGTCAAGGTTTTTAATAACTCAACCGTGTTTGGGAGCTACTCATTACTGCTTCGTTCCAGTCAATTATTAGTAATGAGTAAAACACAAGCTCGTTCTCCCAGGAACTCCGAGAGGGATGGAGGCACTGGGAAAAAAATTGAGCCCTCAAAACTAAACCCGAGACACACTGTCAGAGATCCTCCCCATAGGCTGTCACTGAACCACATCCAGAGGAGAAACAGATGCTGAGGAAACCCAGAATTAGACTCTGACTTAATAAAATAGAAAAAAAACCCCCAAACCAACAACCTCTTGACCTCCCAGCCTCCAGCAGCAGGTGATTATGGTGTGCAGACAGGCTCAGCAGCTCAGACCAGCAGCCAGCTCCACCAGGAGCAGATGGAGCCAGTGGCTGGGTCCATGGTACCCAGACCCAGCACCCTTGGCCAGGGATCACCCACCTGAGGAGGAGAGCTGGAGTTCATGCTGTCTTTTGGTGGGCTCAGGGAAGGTGCTTCTCCTTGGAAGCCACTGCTGTTCTGGGGCTGACAGAGTTTCCTGAAAAACAGAATTCAGGGCTCGAGAAGGCAGCAGATGGTACCTCAGATCCTCCTGCAGAGCAAAGAGCCTTCTCGGGGCTCAGATTCTCCCTGCTTGAAGCTGCTGTGGAAGCTTCGATCTCGGACAAAACCTAGGAGGAAGAAACTACTACAGAAAATACCAAATCACCAACATATGGTAATGCTTATTTCTTCCTTGCCTTCCCATGATTTTTGTAATTCCCAGAGAATGGAGGTGACACCTTGGGCTGACACTGCTGGAGCTACAGGAGGGAGGAGGCAGGCTGAGCCCGAGATGCACGAGAGGATTCCCTACCCAGGATGGAACTGATTTTCTGACCCTTTTACCTCTTTTTTCTTGAACTGGTGACATAAGCATTACACAAATGAATGACAACCTTGAATTAATCAAAAAGTGACCCGTGTACAGATCAGTAAAAACTGGCACTGAACTTTAAAGTGCATAGGATATTCATAGATACATATATAGATATATAGATAGATATTCTTGCTACTGATTGAAATACAGCTCAACAATAAGCAAGACAATATTTAAACTGATTTCTGCCGAGTTAAAATTGACTTTACAAGAAAATCCAGAAAGCAAGCACAATGCAAAGAAGCCAAAACTCAAGTTTAGAGGTTGAGGAGTGAGTTCTCCCCCTCATAAGCACCATTAAAACAATGTTTTACAGGAACAGCAGTCCTCTTTCAGAAAACAAGCCCCTCTGGGTCCAGGAAAAGCAGGATTATAACAGGAACCGTTATGGTATTATTGGTCCAGCAGGATTTACATTTAGGGCTTCATAATAACACTTTCAAGTTGCATCATGCAGAACAGCACTGCTCTGGTCTGCATTTGCAGTATTTGACCCAACAGAAACCTCTTGGAGCAAAAATAAGCACAATGCAAGTCATTCTAATCATGTAAGTGCACTAATTCGTGTTCACACTGGGTGTCTGCACTCCCCACCGCCCCAGGGGCTCCTCTCCATCTCAGAGTTTCACAGCACACCAGCTTTGCCCTACTCCTCTGACACCAGCCAGATCACCCATGTATTAAATCACCCAGAAAAAAAAACCAAACTACTGTTGCATCAAGTTCCAGTCGTCAAACTGGAAAAAAAATAATCAGGGTTAAAGGTTTTAGTGAAGTTATCTCTGCAGTGATTCTGTCCCCGGCTGCACAGCCTCAGTAACCCACCTCTAAACTCTATAATCAGCTTTGAAGTGCACACGTATTTTTCAAACATTGGGAAGATTATTTCAGAGATAGAGCCCACGACTTTGACAGGATTTTCTTTTAACCTGAGCTTGAACCTTCAGCTCCATTGCAGCAACATTCAGAGGGCTGCAGTTCCATCGCTGCTCTGGCTTCAGCTGCTGCTTTGGTTTTTTTGTTAAATTTTATTTAGAACAATCTGGGATCAACTCAAGGGAAGTCCTGAGACTGAAAACAGGAAGGGGAACTGTGATGCTCCATGAACTCCACGGTGAAAGTGGCTTTGTGGATGCTGTCTGACTAGACTGAGCAACCCTGTCACATCTCCTAACATGTTAATTATGGATTTAAAGTGAATGAAAGACAACGACGTTCAATTCAGCGGCTCCTGCAACAGCAGAGAAACATTTCACTGCGATGGTGGAAGGATAGAAAACACTGACTGATTGTTTAACATGGGCACTGTTAGATGGAGTTTTAATATTTGCAGATGTGCTAATTACCACAGCCAATGAACCATCCAGCAGCAACCGGACCTGAAAGCTGAGAGGACACTCAAGGCTTGGCTGGATCCAAGCAACCGCGCAGATCACCGGAGCCAGCGACGTAAAGCCCTACGTCTGCTGCCTGTGCCCTTTTTGTGCATGTTTTTCTGCTGTCTTCAACCCTACATGTTTTTTCCATTTTGTAGCCTCATTACCTGCATTGGCTGAGCGGGGCTTTGTTTGTACAGTTGAATACATCCTTTCCAAGGTCTATTTTTAGACCTTCGCATAACTGAACGCCACAATTCTAGAAAAAGCAGTAAACATGGCTTTCTACAGGGGAAAAAAACCCCAACTTTTCTGAAAGCCATAAAAGATTGCATGGCAGTTGTATTTTTCCATTTAATTATAATGCAACACCAAGGCCATTTAAATGAGTTTAATTTTTCTTTAGCACGCCAAAGCACTCTTAAGTGCAAGTTTTTGTTGGTTTAACCAAGTCTCATCTCTAAGCCAAATGTGCTTTCAAATCATGGAAACTGTTCAAACAGGGCATGCTCGACTTAATCTTAACCAAAAATGCTATAAAATAGTCAAAACCAAGTCAAGTAAAGTCTCTATCTCCCTACAAAATCTGTACCAAGGCAGTAAAAACACACTGAAAACCCAGAGAGGGAAATAAAAACACTCAGAGCAGAATTCTCCCTTAGAAACCTGGGAGTTAGGTTTTTCCCTGCTGCCTGCCAGCCAAAAGCTTCCAAGCTCAGAGGCTTCACCTAAGGAAAAATATCTGCAGAGGGGAAAAAAGAAATCTTTTGCAATCGAGGAGACGAAGCTATCATCTCAGCTAACTCTGCTAGGGGCTTTCTTCAGGAAGGAACACGGGAACGGGTATCCTGGACAGTGAGGACACACAAGCAAACAGCTCAAGGGGAACATCCAGAGGAACAGAAGGGGCTGAGCACGACAGCTATGGGTCACAGCTGCATGGGAACACCTCTCTCTTTGCCCTCAACAGAGCATCCCACACAGGAGGCCACATATGAGAAGATATGGAAAAAGGAAAACAAGAGTTTCAAGGGCGAGCTGAGCTGGACACATTCGTCTCGGTCCATCTCCCAGGATTTTAAGCCACCATTAACTTCACTGCAACAGCTTTCATTCCCCAGCCCGGATTTTCCCCCCAGCTTTCAGTATAATGATTTAAAGGCAACCTAGGGTGATCTGCAGAGTGCCACCACTTGAATATTCCAGTTTAGTCAACTTCTGCAGCTGCCTGGATGATACACACATTCACTTCATGTTGAAAGAAGTCAAACACTCAACTTACCATAGCTCTACTGACTTCGGTTACCCTGATTCATAACAACTGACCTGGCCCAGTATTTTCAAGCTCCAGATGATATTAGAGAAGATACAATAATTACCGAACAAGTATCCTCTTCAGCAACTGCTGATCTCCTTCAGAGTAGCCAGGCCAGTCCTTCTGCACTTCCTTGTAGACACAATCTTTCAGTGTGAAAGTGCTGTCCTTGGCACTCAAATTTGCCACCTGAAACAAAAGCAATTTGTAAAAAAAACATTAGGGTTTAATTCCCTCACTTGTTCTAACAAAAGAGATCTAAGATGCAGGCATAACCTCAGCAGTAGAGTCAGAGGACGAGGAGAGACTTTATACTTCATTTCCTAATTATTTATTTAGCCTTTCCTTTCGCCTTGTCCTTGCAATTATTACGAGTTCCCAAAGCACTTCCAATTCACTGGGAAACAAGGTGCATCTAAACAGATTATTCAGCTTGGATAGTCTGGAAATCAACCCTAATGGGAGCAGGGAGTTCACTCATCACACCTGTCTGATAGCTACAATGGTGCAGTTTATTAGCTGAGAGGGGAACTCTTGAAGCAATAGTTTAGTTAACAATTCCCAGAAGATAATCTCCCACTAACACGCTACTAAACCAGGTGACAAAGCTGCTTTCTCCAGGAGCAGTGAGAACCCCTTGGTGATGCACTGCACTCAGGAGCTCGCTGACCACACCGTGCGGCTCAGTGCACGAGGATCATCTGCTGGACTTCACGGAGAAGAACTTCTCCAAGGACTACTCAGGGTGAGAACAAAACCTGTGATTGTCACTCCTGGGTTTTACACCAAGGCATTGCACCCAAATCATGCCCTGCAGCTCGCTCAGTGCACTTTGCACGAGCAGCTTTGACATTTAATTTCATTCTATCAAGTGTAGTTTCCCCATCAAACTCTGCGTGGTGCCTACACAGACAGAAAACACTGCTGGAGCTGGCAGAGTTGGATTAGAATGGAAACAACTTGTTAAGAGTGATCCTGCTTTAATCAGTCTTTCCACAGCTTGACTGAGAAATTAACTTCTCGCTGTTGGTTACACATCTGACAAACACAACGTTAGCACAAACCAGGCAGCCCCAGTTTAGCTTTCACAGGTCCTGTCCTAGAGAACCCTCTCAGGTGACTGTAGAACCCTGCAAGTTAGGAAAAACCAAAGCCTTAGATTTGTTTTCCCAAGAGGGATGTGAAGGTGCCGAGTGCTGCGTCCACTGCCAGGGTGCCCAACTGGCCAGTCCCACAGCCACTGCTCCAGCCACCCAGTTTGATGGCTGTGTTACACTGGGAACTGGAAGATGCATTTATTCAGTCAGTGGAGATGCTGTGCATCTCTCTAAGGATCGGTGTTCTCCAGTGCCTGCTCCTTCAAGAGGTGGTTGTGCTTATGAATTTTTGTTCTCCACGCAGCAGTAAAACAGCCCAAGAAAAGCAAGAGAAGGAGGGGAAAGTCCTGAATTAACTGAAGATGCTGTTATTTAATTCCTCTGCTTTTGGCTTTAGGGAGCCTATGACCTAATATTAAAAACCCCATGATTTTAAGAGCAAAAAGCTGCAGAAGGAGTGCAGCAAAGCTCTCCTGATAAGCGAAAAACATAAGCACAGTTATCAGTTTACTCGACGAACACTTTGTTTTTCCTTTCGGTTCTGTCAGCTTTCCAAAACCCCGAGCCAAAACACAAGAAGAATTTGAGCTGTTTTTACATTTGGATATCCCAGTAAACATGCCCAAGAGACAAAAGCAAAGCCAGGTTCTCTTTCAAAAACCCTCTGCAAACCTCTCCGGTTACTGCCTCCCTCTACACTGGGAGCCACGCTGCTCGCAAGGCTTGTGGCTCAGGCAGGAGAACAACAGCTCAGATTCTCTCTGCACAGAGGCTGAGAGCTGCTGCCTCCTTGTTTTGCTGGTGTGGACTCCGCAAGCTCCACCCCAAGCCTCCCAAAAATAGAAACCTTGCAAAATGAGGCAAAAAGGCCAGCAGGAACACAGAGTCCTACGAGAGATGCAAGAGCACAATGAAACCCACACCTAGACGTATTTAGACATGTAGCTCTAATGCAGCCTGTAATTTTTAGCTTATCTGTGTCTGGCTCGTGGACGGGAGCCCTGGTAGAGCTGAAAGGAGATTAAGTTTTCGAGCAATGCATTTCCAGCCAAATCAGCATTTAGCCCAATTGGGCTGACACTGCCCAACACAGCCACCCGCCTGCCAGGGGTTTGGGAGAGCACCCATAAAGGTGATGGTCAGGAATGGTATTTCTACTATTAAACCTATTTATAGCGTTCAAAAGGGTGCTCGAAATTCTAGCACTGCTGGAAAATTAAGGGCTACAAGGTTAAAATTCAGGGAAGGAGCAGGTTGTCCCAGCAATAAGTCTGTTTTCAGAATGACCTGCCCTGTGCCCTTGGGCAAACTAACTCCTCACTGGCTCATTCTTTTCAGCTATAGAGAGGAGTAAAGAAAATAATATCCAATACAGAAGAGGGCAGCTGCAGCATTTAAATAAATACCCATGGTGTGTTTTGCATTGGGAGAGCAATGAAGGTATTCACTGCAATTCCTAAAATGGCACCTTCAATGGGACTCGAAGCATTAAGAACTGGTTCAGCTCGGAGACAGCTTTCACACTTGACATACAAATAATACACTTTGCAAGAAGCTGCATGATCTTCACACCTAACCAGTTGCACCTCCAAGCAGGGAAGGCACAGCTCTGAACAACAGGAGGATGTGAAGCTTAGTGGAGAGGGGTGTATTTTTTGCCTTCCTATAGGAAACGTTACATGCATTGATGCAGAACGTGTCCGCGTTACTAAAAATCTACTTATAGGTTGTAACAAATCAAACAGCTCGTAGATACTCTTAGGTAGCTCTCCCCACAACCAACCAAAAGCGTTCCTCTTCAGTGACTGATCTGGTGGACCAAAATCATTCAGCTTAGTTGCATACACCTAAACCAGGGCGTACACCCAAGAGGCTTCTGCTACCTCTAGCAAACAGCAACATAAATTACAAACTGTTGGACACAGCCTGGAGAAACATTCAGCTGCAGCTTCTAGAAACTCAGGTTACGTTCAGACTTACACAGCAGGTACTACTGTTCTGAGAAGACATTTCCCTTTACCTCTGGTGCCTCCAGAGTACAAACCTGTTGCAGAAGGTTGTCCAGCAAATCCTTGTCCTGCTGAGAAAGTCCATCCTTCTGCAATCTGAGAATAAGTTCAGGTTTCTTATAAGGCTTTAGTGCCAGTAAGTGCACAACCCTATCCTTGAAGGGTCTCTGAGAAATCGCACTATTGCCTCTCTTTATTGCACTGGCAAGGTTGACCGGCGTTGGGCGTTTCCTGGAGGGAACGGCGTCGGAAGCTCCGGGGGCAGGCTTCCTCACCTGAACCTTTTTGCCTAAAATGAGACGAGAACAGTGAACTGCAGCAGTCACCTTGTAAAGGCCAGTGGTCTGTCAGCACGCACACGGGGTTCATTGCACCACCTGAAGTGCCAGGAGATGGCAACGAAGTGCAAACACAACCAGCACACCCCATCCGTTCCCATGCAAGCATCCCGTGAGGTTTTGGTTCGTGAGGAGCTTGGAACAAGTAAACAGCAACACCAAGCTCTGGAAACCTGAGTATTATTGGCCACAAGCTTACATAAAGCTCTCTTTGTCTGCCAGCTTTTCATTTATCCCAAGAGCATGTATCCCCACGGCTAATCTAACCATTTTTTCCCCCCTCCCTATGAGAAGAAAATTCTGCATTATTATGTAGAAGAGTCAAAATATGAAGTGGAAAGACCAGAACTGGTCAACAAGCGGCTCCCTGCTGCTGATCTCAGCAAAAACCACTACTCCAGCAGATGTTTCTGCTTTCCGAACAATAGGAACTTTATGGGGCTGGGTCCACCTCCCTTCCCCCCACCGAATGCAGGCGCATGAATGGGGTCTCACACCCATACATTGCCCTATTCATCACTGTGCTGTCTGTTCTGATGGAGTAACCCCTTCCACGGCGTAGTAACAACAACTGCTTCACCCCCCAGTTCCACTGACGTACGTGTGAGAACATGGAACTGTCTCAGAAGTTCATCTCGAGCCCTCAGAGGCTTCCTCACCCCCGTCCCAAATGTGGCTCTGGGTTTGACAGCATTATACAAGAATTCTGCTTTTCCCATTGCTATTACAAACCAGCTTTAACCAAAGCCCCACATCCTTGGAGCACAAATCAAGGAATCCTACTACTTGGACTACAGAAACAGGTCACAAAGGCAGGTTCCTGCTACCAAAGGCAAACCCAGCAAGTCAAAAAAGCAAATTTGTAGGTTCCAAGGTCTCAAACATGGAGAGGCAATCAATAATCACTTGGGTTCATGCAAGTGACCTTCACCAGGACAAACAACATCCAGCATTTACTGTAAGGATCCTGGAGGTTTATTTCAGCATGGCAACCCTCCACTGCTAGGAAGCAGCATTTTCAACTGACTCATCTGAAGATACTGGTGATTGTCTGCAGTGTTTGTTTTACTGAAATGCAGATTGCATAACCCAGTCCCCATTTCCTGGCTTTCCATGACACACCACGCTGATGCAAACCTGGCCCATCCTCGGCAGGGCTGCGCTGAGATGAGAGGGGAAAAACAACAACCCACGGGCTGAACATCCCGAAATTCAGGGGTCAACTGGACTTCAATATCCAGAACTGGGATAAAAAAAGATTCGTCAGCTTTCTAGAACTCCCTTAACTCTTGCCAGGTCATGAACAGCAAACACACTCGGGGATATTTCCACTTAAGGTTGGAGCCAAGATGTGCAATGATAGGAAAAGGAGGAATTAAGTTAAGCCAGAACACAAAGTCTTTAAAATATTTACACATGTGCATATACATCTATACACCCCCCCCATGTTCAGTGTATACCTAAGCACACACAGCCCCCTGCAGACACACCAGTTATCTATTTACATATACATTTGCTCTATACTGTTCTGTTGCTCTCCAGTTTCAACATTTCACATAAATTCTTCCCCCTCTGAGCTGCCTGGAATGACTCCACTGACGTTCAAGTGCTGAGCTCTGTGTTCTTGTGGAAACGTGAGAGCCAACCTTCTCCCTCCAGACCAGCCTGGGAGTGAATCAGCTGATGGTGCTGGCACACCAGATACGTGCCTACCCCCCAGGACTGTCCTTGCCCAGGCTTTTCCTTCTTGGATCGTTGCTTCCCTCCCATCTTAAACACTGACATCTTCTATGAGCAGCCTGAACTCTGCTCCCCTTCACGTGGTCCCACCTCCCATCTCAGAGCTCTAAATGTTTTAGCAAGAGTATTTTTATATCAGAAGTTTAGCTCCATCTTTCCGGGAAGCAATTTGCTTTGAGAATCTTCTCCCTCACAACTTCATCCACTTACTGTAATGTTCTCAAATACAAGCTAAACAAAATAATCTTCTAGTCTACAGGAAATCAATGCATTTCCTTCCTGATTACTATCTGATTTCTCAGCTTTGAGCACTTGGCTGATAAAACAATGAGTCAGGGTCAGCTCTACATTTTGCAACTCACCATTCTGCACACAGACATCCTCTGACACCGGCTGCAGAAAAACCAGCTGGCTCAAGAAAAACAAACCCCCACTTTCTGCTTAATATTTAGACCCTAAGTTTGTGACCAGGCTGAGGTTAAGCAGGGACCCGAACCCGAAGCCAGGTCCCTGCAGGCTCCTCTGGAGCCCACTGCTACTTGCCACAGTTTTATTTCCTCCCCTGAGATTCTTCCATGGTCACAATGAGATGGTTTGTTTGAGGCTGCAGGCAGCAGCACAGCTTTAGCCTCTTTGTTTGTGAGCACAAGGGCGCTGCTATCTACGTCCTAGATGGTGCATGTTGTGGTCTCAAGTGCAGGCACACACCAGATGTGGGACGTTTGAGCTGACATTGCTGGAAGCGCAGCCGCTTCTGATGGATCAGCAGGAGGCTCTCAGCATCACAAATATGAAATAATACCAGAGGGTGATGTGACTGCACACAGCCAACCCTCAGAGGCCACACAAACACCACCACGAATGCTCCAGGGTGAAGGTGGAAGCCACGGAGAAGTCACAGTACAAGAGAAGCAGCACCTTAATAAACCAAACACCCGTTATGGAACTCCCAGATGCTTTTGTGGGCAAGCAAACCAAAATGTCAGCCTTTGACCCCCTCGAAATCAAGGTGGTGCTTACCCACGTATCTGCCCCCGGGTTTGATGAGGATGGCGTTCCGGCTGCGCGTCTCCTCCTCCGCCTGCGCCATGCTCTGCCTCGCCTTCTGGTAGGAATCATCAGTAGCACACACGGTGATTTTATCCTGTATGCTCCCAAGGCAATCCAGATGGATATTGCCATTGCTGCAAAAGAAACGCAATGGAAAAAAGATACTCCCAGCCCTGGGAAGGGGCACATCCCTGACCCTGGTGAATAACCGAGGCTGCGTTATCTAACTAATAGGAGGGGACAGAAAGAAGCTGAGAGGTAAACAGATTCTCCCGAGTGCTTCCTTACCCAAACACACATGCAAACAGATTAGAAAGACCCTAAAAAGACAGAACATGTATGAAGTTTTGCTCAGGTTTGTCAGAGAAAAGATTCTACAGAGGATGTATGAAAAAAAAAAGCCTCGATTTTCTTTTGCTGTACCACTCACCTAGATACATACTGCTGGATACAGTCAAAACTCCCTTGGGGGCTGTCCTTGCCAATATTTGAAAGATAAAATGTGAAAGTCCGCACTTCCGTGGGTCGATCAGGCCTTGGAATTGCGATGTGCTGTTCAGGAGAAAAATATTGGTCACTTGGGCAGCCCACGCCAAGAGGAAATTCAATTTTTCTGCAGTCACCGTGCTTTATGGCCATTTTGCAGCCCACTGCAAGGGAAAGCATGAGGATTACTGCATAGGGGACTGGGAAGAGCAGGAAGCTACAGGAAGGATCCAAGTTAGCAAAATTCTATGCCCTGAGAAGGCAGCAGAGGCAGACAGATGTAGAGAACAGCTAAAAAGCCAGCGGTGCCTCTAACAGACCACAGGGCTGAGCTGGTGGCTCAGAGCCTTCCAAAGCAGAGCCCACAGTAATCTTGTTCTAGGAATCTGACCCAGTTCTATTGATTCAGGCTCAAAAACAGACTTGCTAGCACTGTTTATATTCAATTTGAAGCACTTGCGACTCGTTTCTTTAGAATTAGTGATCCAGCACTAAACATAGCACACGCTGGGTCACTGGGTAGCATGCTTATTCTTTTTTAAGAGATTATAATTCCATAACGAGATTTCATGGCTCACAGTAGAGTGTGACGCTGCTGCTAAATTAAATATTTAATCAAGCACTAAGTGTGCTCTGCAGACAACTCTGCAGCCATCTGCATTGTTTCTTCTCCCCCCCCAGCCATTCATTTTTCAGAAGGGAAACTGCTTCCAGCTCCAACGTAAATCTCAGTCCCCGAGCTTCATCACATCAGTACTTGATAATGAAGATGGCTTCCAGAAAACGAGACTGAAGGAACATCAGCTTCAACCTATTTTCAGCTACGCTCCACCACAGGGGTTTATATTTACCCAAATTGCCACAAAATCCACCCGGCCCAGCAAACCGACCCGCGGCGTCCACGTAGGAGTGTGCTCCCCAGCAGATGCCTGCTGGTACACAAGGGTTTCTAGGTGGTTTCCCTTTGACCTCAGACATCTACAGCAGCCTGGAAACCCACTGCATCTGGGCCACTTTGCTAAACCACAGGGACCTTCTCAGAACCTGCAAGGAACACCCGAGCGTGGCAGCGTTTCCCATCTGCTCCAGCAGAGCCCGGCTGTCCCAGCAAGCCCTTGACACAGACCTCCCTTCTTTCCAGAAGCCAGAAAACCCAGGCTTGAGCAACACAGACGGGGATGTTATGGCCTTCCCTCATGCATCCAGATCTAAAAATACCTAGCGGGGACCTGGTGGCCATGGGGGCAGCTCTGACCCTGCGGTGGCAGCAGCTGAGCCCTTATCTGCCCGGCCAAACGTGCACCGCAGCCCTGAGCCCTTAATCTGCCCCAGCACCCTCAGTCCCCACCCAGCCAGGACGAGTAAAATTCTCTCCTGCTTTACAAGCGAGCTGAGAAGACACATAAAGTCTGAGTTATGCAAACAGCAGATTGTGAGGCTTTTACAGCTGGTAACTTGCTGCGGACGGGGCACTCAGGTCAATGCCACCAGGTCTGTGCAGCTCCTTGTCCCTTTCTTGGTGTCTGAATTGTGCCACGTGTGATGGGTTCGTAAAATCAAACCTGGAGGATGCAACCAAACCCTACATTCACAAGAATATCCCACTCCTAGCTCCTGAGTTACCATTGGGAAAACCCAACCCTGGTATTTCTGTTGAGTTTCTGCAGCTCCTGAGAGACCACAAGATGAGACAGGACCTGGAGTCACTTCAGAGTGAAACATCACCCACCCCAGTACTGAAAAGTGCAGCACATGCAAGCCAGCCGTTATCTAGGAATTATTTTTAGCTGAAACAGAAGGTTTCTCAAGCCACCAAACCAGCACACTGACATCTTTGAGGGAGCCCTAATTTTGGTGCTGAGTGTTACACCAGCAACCATGGCACTTAAAAATAGCTCGGTACAGATGTGACTTCTCTTTTTGTTCTTTCAAGCAATATTCATCTGTGTACAGCTCATTCTGAACAGCAATTTCACCTTCCTCTATTGATACCAGTGCAAGCTCTTCCCAAGAAACAGGGGGAAAACGTCGTATTTTCCAACCACGTCAAGTTAAGACGTTTTGTTCCCAACAGTCACGCCCGAGAAAGCTGTGTGAGCATTCATGGATTTGGCACCTGAAGGTTTTTTTTAACCCTTGGTTCAGTTCTTTCCCTACTCCCCCCCATCTCAGTTCCCCCTGCCCAGTAAACACCTGCAAATTTAACCCAGCCCCAACTCCAATTCTGCACATGCTCTTACCAAAATAGAAGCATCTTCAGCCTCTCCTCATAGTTACACACTCCAACCACCACCACGTGTAACACTTTGGTACTTACACTCTTAAATTCTAATTTATGTGTGCGTTGAAACAAGCAAAATGCTCCAGACTTCATCTAAACTTAAAACTATCCAAGAAAATCCAGTTCATGATGAGAAAGTCACGAACAGATGTTGCTCTTGAGGAACACCCAGATGGACTCACCTTGGCAACTCAAAGCGGAGTAGCACTGCACTAACTACAACCTGGTTACTACCATCAAAATTCTGATTGTTGCACAGATTATTGCACTGACAAAGTAATAAACAAGACCAGCACTGCTATAAAGGAACACATCCCAAAGCATCCCAAGGCAAAGATCCTTTACAGTCCAGGGTTTATAAAAGCTCTTGAGATTTGCCCTAGGTTTCATCCCCGGTCACCAAAACAGCTGCTTTATTCTGGGCTAAAACCACCAATATCCTCCTTTCAGCAGCTGGTGCTGACCCTGTGGGTTGTTCCTCACCCATTCCCTTCTCTGGTTAATTAGGATATTAAACACAAAAGTCATTTTCTGTGTGTCAGAAGCCAAGAGTATCTTTGACAGCATTCATTAGACTGACATGGGGAATAGGTAAAAAAACACATGGATGTAGGAATTTAAAAGCCCCACAAATAATGAGATTCCAGAGAATTCTACAGAATTACATCAAATTAAGGAAGCACCAATTTGTTTTAAACTCTTTATTTTATGTCCTGCTTCCCCCACGCATCAAATATTTGTAAGTTTTCCCATCCCAGAAGGATATTTACACCTAAAAATCTCACTGTTGGGATCTCACCTCACGGACACGGCTTTAAATCCCACTCTGTTTGTGCTACCTACAAACACAACCTGCACAAGTTAAGGGAAATCTGTAACAACATTTATTAGGAAGCAAAATAGGAAGGCAACGAGTTGAGGAATTAAGGTAGAGTGGAGGAAAGTGTATTCTAGAAGTAAACAGCTACAGGAGCGTGTTTTAACGTCATCATGTGGAGAACTCATTAAATCACCCAGATTATCTCTGCAGCCCAATTGATAGGAGGCTCACTGGAAAGCGTTTAAAGCCCCACCATCAATTCTTTAAAGTACACACAAGCACCACGCTTAAACCCAGATGGTTACGCAGCTGCCAGCTCTTTGTCATACCCAGTAAATATCATAATGAAAGGACAAAGAGCTCTTTCTATCTGCCCCGATTGAACTGGGTCTCGCTTTCTTCAAAGCCCTACCTTTGGCCTTTACTTGACAGTGCAATTAATTAAACAGCTGAAAACAAGGCAAGGAGAGGTCAGCTCTGAGCTGCCAACATCCTCCTTCCACCAGCAACAGGGCTCAGAGCTCACTGTTTCGCCCTTTAAATGGCAACAGCAGCCACTCTGCTCCTTTCCCATTCAGCCCGGGCTGTGATTCCAGGTGACCGGTAGCTCGTCCACCAAACACTCTGTGCTGCAAGTTAAGGGCTCAAATATAATGAAGTGCATTAAATATTTAGCTTTTATATAGAACAGCATCATTTTAAAGTATTTTTAATTCCCAAAAGGAACTGCACCATTTTAAAGTACTTTTAATTCCTATAAGGAATAGCATCATTTGAAACTATTTTTCATTCCCAGAAGGAACAGCATCGTGTTAAAGTATTTTTAATTCCTATAAGGAATAGCATCATTTAAAAGTGTTTTTCATTCCCAGAAGGAACTGCACCATTTTCAAACAGGCGTTTTTTAAAATTCCCACGAGGAACTGCATCATTTTAGAGTATTTTTTAATTCCTGTAAGAAACTGCATCTTTTCAAAGTACTTTTAAATTCCCATAAGGAACTGCATTGTTTTAAAGTATTTTTCACTCCCAGGCAGAGCTGCATCATTTTAAGACACTTTTTTCTGGTCACCCTGAGAACATCTGGGTCTGTGTCACCTCCCCACGAAACCCCCCCCAAGGAGGGCACAGCACCTGAGGGCAGTGGAGCATTTTAAGCTGTTCCCATTCATTTTGCCACATTTCTATGCAGGAAGAAGATTAAGAGAAGAGACATTCCTAGAACTTAAGCAGCTTTGCAGGAAAAGTGAGGTGCAGATCCTCTCGAGGTGCTCTACAAAGGGAAAGGCAAGTGTTTGCAGCCCTCACAGCATCTTTATCCCATGCAAAGCACCAAATCCCACACCCTTGTGAGTTTTCCTTGTCACTTGCTTTGATTTTGCCAAACTTCAGTTGCAGATTTTTATCTACGCTTTCATGCTGAGCTTTCTAGGAAGTTTAATTGTAAACAAAGTAAAAACCCTGGAAATTGCTTCTTCATTTCCCAGGACAGAAAGCTTTGTATTTTTCTTCTTAACTTATGATAACGATCGTGTCTTTCCTGCTATGTTTTGTTAGAGAACTATGTGCTATTAGTAAGACTAATATCACGAGGTAAAGTATGGGCAAGGAGAAACATGCTAGACTTTAATACCCACTTAATTCAAACAAACATGTTAGACTTTAATACCTACTTAATTCAAACTTTCTGAGAGTTTTATTGTGCCACCACAAAAAAAAAAAAGAATTTATTTATGGCTGAGTTCAGATTCTTGAAAAAACCCCCCCCCAACAATTAAATTCCCCATCCTCACGCAGAGTGGCCAAGTTAAGCACACACCTGTTTGTATCTAAAAGTATATAAATGGTATTTTTAATGTTCACTGAAGGGTTGCATGGCTTTACCAGAAGCACCACCAATTAAATCTCGGCGCTGTCAGTAACTGCCATAGCAGACTGTTTCAAGCACCTATAAATATCTCCGAGGAGTTCAGTCAGCGGAACAGAAGTTAGAGAAATAAAACTCCTAAATATAAAAACTTCTGGTACTCACAGAAACCACACAGCTCTTTAGACATCACATTAAATAAAAGCTTCAGTACCTCTGCAGCAGCCCCCAAGCACTGCTAATATAAGAACTGGTACCCAAAGTCTTGCACTGAGTTTACCAGCTTGGCATGGCGTTCCCTTGGGATGCAGGTGAGGTTCCCATGGGTGCTGCACCCACCTCAGCATTGCCATCAGTGAACTCACCATCTCCTTGTGCTATCCAACAGCACAGCCTTATAAAACCCAATGTCACCACCAGTGTTGCTATGGATTTAGCAAGGTTAGAAAATAAAGAAGGGGGAGGAAAGTTTTTATAGCGAGATAATCCATGCGATCAATGAGCAAAGAGTTTCCTGGACCACATCTGAGCTTCACGTCTCTGAGATGAGGGCATCAGGAACAGGACAGGCACACGGAACAAACACCTTCCTCAGACCCACTGTAACGAGCCAGTAAAGAACTTTCCAAGGCAACCCACGTAGAAACTTACCCCTTGGCTTCCTTGAAACTGGATTACTGGTTTTGATGTCACAGCATCCTACAAAAACAAGTGGAAAAAAAAAAAAAGGATTACCTTGGAGAAATTTAAAGCTTCAACATTCACTGCCAAAAAATACTCAGCTTTATTTTTCACTTATACTGGTTTTTCTTTTTTTAATCAGGAAAAAGGTACAAGGGAATATACAGAATCCCAAGGAAGAAAATATAAAACCTCCTGAGAGCGATTTCCACCTAGAAAAGGGATAAAACTGTAACATCACCAGTGGTTGAACAGCTTCACTCTTGAAAGTCACTAACCTTCATTTCAGAAAATCTCCATGACAATGCCCAGATGGGCTCCACTTAGCTCCCTCCTGACCCTAAACCACACGGAGCAACTCTGCTGAGCATCTCCGGGGCTTGTGTAAGTTTTGAGTTAAACAGTGGATATTTGAGGGGAAAATTTATTACAGTCCTAGGTCTGAGAAGGCACTAAGCAAATTTTTTCCAATAGAAAGCTGGCAATTCATTGGAAAAGCAAACGGCAACTTCATTGCAAAACCCTGTTGTTACTTTGCCCATTTCAACAATCGGCCTCTTCCTTTGCTTACTTTTCAAGAAGTCATATTCCTGCTAGCTCAAAAAAACCCCTTAAATCTGCTCCAGACAGAAACACCACTGAATTTCAGCCTTGAAATCCACACTTTGCTTCGCTGTGATTTTATAAAGCCACGCTGAGTTTTATTTCTTAAATCTCAGAAGAGCTGGGGCTGTGTTGCTTTTATTTCCCCAAGTCCCACACAACCTTCCAAGACACCCCAAAGCCTCCCTCGTGTGGCACAGCTCCTGTGCTCTGGGGGGTGGAAACCACCCTGAGTGTGGGACCCTGCTGCAAAGCCTTCTGCAGGGACAGACAAATTCCCAAAGGGTGGGAATGTCACCTAGGAGCAAATGTGTTGCAACACGTTCTGATGGGAACAGCACCAAGAAGAGCCCAAGAGAAAGTCCAAGCGCTTGTGTTGTCCAGTTTGTATCACAGCACCATATCCCCTGGCACCTTAAGAATCACATCACCTTCCATAGGATTACAGAAATGGGTTTATATTTAGCAAATTTACATTTTATAAAGGTATATTGAGCAGCAGAAGGGTTAACAGCTTGGAAGCCCATCAAGTTTTACCATCTCTCATAAAGCCTTCCCAAATGCTCTCAGCCCAGGAGTGAAGATCTAAGCCACCATATGCTGACACTATAAAAAACCCCCAAATTCACTAGCAAGAAAATACCCTCCTAGCACAGCCGAGTGAGCTCCTACCACGACAAGTCTTGAGAGCCTTTCAAGAGCCCATCCAACTCGATTTAACTTCTCCACAGCACACCTTAAACTGTTACGAGATCTTTACAACGGCGAGTAAAGCTTGAAGCCAAGGGCACTCCGTGCCTGCGCAGGGAGTTTTATAGACCTGAAACAACCTTTATAAAGAAACAATGAACAACATCTTGCTCTTCGAACAGAGATCACTGAATTCCTTGAGTGCCACGACACTGCATACCACAGCACGCTGTTCATAGCCGGGCTGGCCAGCTCTGTGTTCATGGTGTCAGCATGTTCTGTGCGATGTGTCCAGAAACTCCTATGAACCACTTGAGCAAACAAGCATTTCAAACACTGGAAAAAAAAATCTGGATTAAAATAAAATAAATAAATCTGAACGTGGATCTTTTACAGCTAATGATAGATCTGGGGAGTTCTGCAGTTAATTCTGGAAAATTACTTACGTGGAATAAAAGGTAATAGGTAAGTGGAGTAACGAGGCAGTAACAATAGAGAAGTACTGTTACACAAATCAGGACAAGCTTTAATTACAGAACTTATAAATTCCCTAATCTACATACAAAATGGTTGGAAGTTAAATGTGTAATCTCGAATTTAAGTGGCAAACTTGAGCTTTATTTCCCCAAACCCCAGAAATGCAGCGTTTCCAGGGGCTGCTGGGTTTTGTGACCCACCGTGTAGGAGCATCAGTGTTGTAACTCCCTGCCACGCTCCACAGGAGGGATCGCAGGGAAGAGCTGAGCATGGGAGAGTCACTGCACTGCCTGAGCTCTCCTCTTTGGGGGAGAAGGGGAAGGGTCCTGGCTGCTCAGCAAAAGCAGTCCTGCACCTACCCAGGCATCGCTTCACTCCGCTGATGCCCAGTGCCTTGGTGATGGGTCGTTTGAGGATGCTCACGGAGGGAGAAAACACACCCTAACCTAGTTAAGGATATGAATTGAAGTACTTTTATTAGATGAAATTAAATTCCTGCATGGACACCTTCATTCAGAATGAAAGCCAACAGCTGAATTAAGCTAAACCAAATTAAAACCATATTTCAATTTCTATCTTCAGTTCGCTGGGATGAACTTTCCTGAATGCTTTGTATGGACAAATCCCAACTTTAAAGAGTTTAAAATACTTAAAATACCATCTCCAAAGTCCCTCTGTCACCTTCTAAGGAGCCACCTAATTTTTCTTCCTTAGTGATGCCAGAACACCGAGCCTCCTCCATCACAGCTTCCTAGAGATGCCATCCCATCCACCTGCAGTGGGAACAAGGTCATCTCTCTGTCTTTCCTTCTAATTAAAAGAAGTTCTGTCTCCTCAGCTCTAGGACAAGCACCATGGTGCTGCTGCAGGTGCCAGCTCACCTTCTCCAGAGCACACCAACTCGGAGGGTTCAGCAAATCCTTGGTAAAACAAGGATGCTGATGAAACCTCACCTTTGTGTTCAATCAGGAGGCAGAACAAGACAGATCTGGTTGAGCAATAGAGCCTCCTGCACAGCCTTATCCTTCCCCTAACCAATTCCAGCTTTATTCCTCCATGAGATGTTTAGGAACAGCTACTGGGACCCGATCAGGATGAAGATAAAAATTTAGGCAAGAGAACAACAGTTCTTTTTAAGTATTTTAAACCAGCTACCCGTCAATTCAACAGCTTTCCTGCTGCTGCCAGGTGTTCACCTCCAGTTACACACTCGTCCATGATGGTGATGAAGAGGTCCAAGGCAGAATGGGCACGGCTGCTGGGACGTGTGGGAGCAGGAACAAGTGACTGCCAGGCAAGGATGATGAATTTCTCAGCTACGCACACACCAAGGGTGAGCAAAGCCCCTCCACATGCACCTCAGACACATGAATTTCTCCTCTGCTCCACACTTTTGTTTCAATAAAGGCTTCCTGACGCAGGGCTGGAAGGTCAGCAGATCATTACCACCGCCTCACTGGTTCTTAGTTCCTACAATAGATCTTTAAGGAAACGAACTGAGCTTCCTCCCATCTCACCCTCGGAGAAAGTGAACTGTTCTGACAAGGAGGAAAGTCCTTGCAGAACTCCCAGGGCCCCAAAGCTCCATAGGAATAACTTCCAAAGGAACATCCAAATGGTAAATGTGTGGCTGTGCTTCTCCCAGATGGACCCAAACCCACATCACCAGCTTCACCATATCCCCCGACCCACAGACAGACCCTCAAGAGGAGCCTGGACAGACCTCAGCTGTGTAAGAGCCAACCCAGCATCCTACTCCATAAAAACCCACTTATTTGCTATCTGGAGAGAGCATTTCCATGCTTCTGTGCCCAGCTCCCTGCCTTCCACAGCTCCTGCTGTGTTCTTGGGGCACGGTGGAGGAATAAAGCAGCAAGCTTTCAAACAGCAGAGCTCTGCTCTGGGATGCCAACACAAATCAAACCCCACAGACCCGAGTGCTTTTTGTCCCTCTAGATACCACCGGATTATTTCAGAAGTCACGAGATTAAACCAAAAAACCCCCAAAACTCATCCCAAAAGCTCCCACAGAACATTTGTGTTTTATTAGCATGGTATTACACTCATCTTCACGCTTCTCCAGGCTAGAGGAGAGCCAGTAACCCATAATACCTACTCTGAAAGCTCACAGGGGCAGCTCCTCACGCTTAAATACTCCAGATAGGGCACGTGGAAACTTAAGTAATGAGTAGGAGAAACAAGAAAGGTCAATAAAACCCACAACAATTTATTATACAACTAATAAAATACTTTATCAGGTATGATCAGAGCTGGCACGAGGCTTTAAAAACGTTTGGTGGAAAAGCTGGATGGGACGTTCCTACACGGGACCGGAAAGGATGTTTGAAATCCTCAGGTCAAGCAACCAGTTGGAAACCTCTCCGTTTCTTCAGGGAAATAAAGATAATTAAAGAATATGTTGTTTCGAGAAGCTCTGTTGTGCATTTACTGGAATCCCTACTGGAGGCAGCGTTATACGGAAAATATTCGCCTATACTTAGCGTCGGTGTGCTGGTCCCTTCTCTTGAACATCCAGAGGCACAAACATGGAGCAAACCGAGATGAAAGCTCACCCTTATTTATGTTGGAACAAGGGAATTATTTTCAGAATTTAAAGCTTCTCGCACGCATTTAAAATTAGTAGCAAGAATTCCAATAAATATCCAGAGAAACCCTAAACTCGCGCTAACCCCGGGGCTGGAGTTGAGGGGATGGTTTGAGCCCTCAAATGCAATTCCAGCCAGGTGAAGCTGCTGCACCTCAGGAGCCAGCCACAAAATTGAGAAGAAACAGAAATGGGTTAAAATTCATAAATTTCAGACTCGCTAATACCCCAAAGTTCCTCTTTAATTCTTCGGTTATGACTCGTTTATGTTGCTTTTGCCCACGCAGCACGCTCCAAATATAGGCACACTCCATCCTCTGCTTCCTCTGGCTTCTCAGGGCAAAAAAAAAGGGTTGGATCCTGATCTGGGAAGATCCTGGGTTTGAGCAGACCTGGGAGCTTGAGAAGGCATCCCACAGGGATGGACAGAACACGACGACTGAGATTCCCACTTACATCGCCGTTTCAAACACACCACGCAGACTTGGCAAAGCAAACCAGAGACCACAGCAAATATATCCAAATATATTGTGACACCAAATATATGTCTCACCAGAGACACCTCGGTGTCCCCAACTTCATTAGCAGCAAGATCTGTAAATCCCAGGGGAAAGAAATACCTTTGAATATACCCACAACAACTTCAAGCGACTCCATGTGAAGTTTGCCGGCAGTCAATTAGCCCGAGCTGGCCCAAGAGAGCCCCACTGCATATTAGGTGGAGACAGAAGACCTCTCCTGAGACATTCCACTTTTTCAAGGCTTATATTTACCTCCTCCCAGAAACGCAGCAGTAAAAAGCCTCCTGAATATTCTTGAAGTCACATCTATTACTTACGGAATTAAAATGCCGTCTCCCTGCAACGCAATTTCCATCTGCAATTTCGGGCCTCCCAACAATCTCATTTGAAGTTTGAGGACACCAACAGACTGCAGATGGGATCGAGTCTGCTGAGACTTGAAAATTACAGATCCTGGGTAATTTTTGTTGACCTAAACTACAAAGCCTTCCAGACTTTTTCATACTACACACGCCCCAGAGACAAGCTACTGATTTTGCTATTCAAATACAACGTTCTCAGGGAAAGTGTCTTGAAAATACCATGTAAATCCATAACTGTGGAAGCAAAAGTTGAGCTTCCTACTCAAGTGAGGTGCCAGCAGCCACAGGGACACGGCTGTGAGGTGAGAAACACAGTGGTGGGGATGCTTCTGGAGGACTCAGGGGCCCCGGCATCCTTCTGGAGATGCTGCAAACCCCACTGTGCCTCAGCTTATAGAGGACTTGGGATCCCCTGCATCCTTCTGGAGATGCTGCAAACCCCACTGTGCCCCAGCTCCTGGAGGACTCGGAATCCCCTGCATCATTCTAGAGATGCTGCAAACCCCACTGTGCCCCAGCAGGCTCTGTGCAGGAGCAGCACAGCCCCGGGGTGTGACGGACGCTCCTTGGGCTGCAATCCCCCAATTAACCCATGTAGGGGTTTATTTGCTCCTCCTCTCCGAGATTACCCCGTTTATTACTTTGATAAGCAAAGTGCTGTCAAACAATAAAACCACATCTGTCTGCTGGGCCCAGTTCCCCACTCTTCTACCCCATTTAAAATAAGTATTTGTTTGGGGCAGAAGCGAACACTTGAGCTTTTAATACAAATTATTTTTAAAAAGGTGCCTTTGATAATGGTTTAGGAGCTGGAGCCTTACCAAAGACTCTGAACTATGTTTATATTGTGTTTATTATAAGCTATCATCTTCCTAAATGCATTAATGGACGCATATTATCACTGCAATATTAAAGGACCTACAAATCCCAGTCACAATACCGTGTGAGCAGCAATAAAAATGATGGAGAGCTTTTATGTCAGCTAAAGTGCTAAGCTGTACGTTTCAAAGCTTTTCATTGCTAAACTGCAACACACACGTTGGCTTCCCAGTTTCTAATTGCATCATTAAGTGGGCTATGGCAGCACAAACGTCACTTCCCAGTTTAACTTCCCAGGGTCAAAACCCACGAGTGCCCCTGGAAGATGGAAAACAAAGTTTTATTAAAAACGTCAGCTCAAAAAAAACCCACCCCACTTTGGCACCAGTGAAAGCTGTGGCTGGGTCACAGAATTTCAGCTTTCACAGCTCCTTAGTAAGGAAGCACCATAAGCATATAGAACTTTACATCACTACACCACCTGAGCATCACAGATATCGGTACTGGAGATACCAGCCCACCCAAAATACAGAAAACCACTGCCTCTGAGTAAGCTTAGGGAGCAAGACACATGATTAAGTTAAAAAAAAAATAACCCAAACAAACAAACAAAAGTGTGGCCTAATTGAAATGCTTTGTGCCTGCAATGTAAAGCAGAAGCTCGGTCCCTAAATGGACAACAGCTTGTATCAGCAAAGCAGAAAGCAATTAAACTCCACTGTCATCAAGATGTCACCCCACAGGCACGAGAGCTGAGCTGGCCATGGAGCCTGTTCTCTCACGCATGCCTGGATCTTCTGATCTCATCTAATCCAGGTTAAAAAGATCCTCCTGAATAAAACGTAATGTATTTGTTGAGATGATTCTTAGCAGCAGAATTCATTTGGAAACTTAGGCTGAAACCACAGAGCACGGCTCCACCAGGCTGCAAGGCAAACCCTCCCACACCTCCCTGCTGCACGGTGGCTTCAGGGGAGATGCCCTGAGCTTTCTTTGGAGAGGAGCTAGGGGAAGGGAGAGATGGGGTGAGAAATAACACATACAGAGCCAGACTGGCCACCCAACCATCAGCACCCATGGCAGGGGATGGAGGCCAAGCCTTGCTGTGGCACACAGTGCTGTGCCAGTGATGGTCACTGTGCCTCTGAGACAGCGGCCACCCAGCCTTTCCAGCCCATCCTTCTCCATTTGTCCCCAGTATAAAGCTCCCTGGTGGGCCTCACCCTTGAAACCCTCCCCAGCAACACCAAGCACCTCAAACACAACTCACTCCAGTGATGTTTTACACACACAGGAATTTGTTTTACGCTCAAGCCCAGTGAAATTTCTGTTTTGCAACTCTGAAACCTCCAGTAAACCTTTCCAGGCTCTTCAAAAGAGTCTCTGCTTCCCAGCACAGAACCAAACCAGGTTTCTTCTGATCCCGTATTTGCAAAAATAAACCTTTAAACTCCAAAAGAACAGATGGCTCCGACACAACATCAGATCCCCTGCTCATCTTCAACAGCAGAACACAAACCCCACGAAGGTGGCTTTGGTACGGGAGCTCCAGCTCGCTGGAAAATCCTGGGCAAACCACACATCGCTCGCCACCATCGAGCCAAGATGTTTGGCTGGCACAAGGTACAGTAGTTTTCCACTAGAAAGGAAAGCCACACATGTGTGCAATTTAGGCAATGCCTTTCAGGAAGAAAATTAAAAGGAGGCTCAATTCCTTAGAGGAACAATTAAAGTATTGTCACTTGGTATCGAGTTTGCCACTGCAGAGCAGGCAACCTTGTTTGGCCATCAGAGACTCCAGCCATGGCAGACAGAGCAGCACTTGGACAGACTCCTTCCCAAGAGCAGGAACCACCAGGTGACTTCTTACAATTCCCATTTCCCTGGTGTATAATAATTACAAACAAATGCACCACCTGAAAGCGCTGCAAGAGATGCTGCAAGGATGCAGTGGTCCACCCCCCACGAATGCAGTGGTCCACCCCCCACGGAAAATGCAAGCTTTATTTTTGCAGACCACAGATCTGGGACTTCCAGAGGAAACCAGAGTCAAACCCAAGTGTCTCCAGAGAAGGGTTCACCTGCTAGGGGAGAGGTTACTGCAGAGAGACACTGCAAGAGGAGAATGAGCCCCAGGGGCAGATATAGGCCTGGTCTAGATCATTTTAAGAGCTACACCAGAATGCCACTTCCTTTTCAAACAGCCAGTTGGCCACTGGATCCCATCACTGCTGCTCCCAAGAGGCCCAGCTCCACCACCAATGCCACTGGTATCGAGCTGCTGCCGCTCTCCACCTGGCCAAAGCTGGAAAACAGCGCAACCCCGCACCAGCACGGGCGGTGATGGAGTCTGGGGTCAAAGGGAATGTCTATGGGAGGAAACAGTAAAAGATCAAAGGTGGCTTCATGGCACCAAGGGCCCCCAGCTCCCAATTAACTCGGAGGCGGTCTCATATCTTCAGCTGCCTCAGCTGGGAATCCCAGTTCGGAGACTCCGGGTGCATCTCCCAGCGGCACCGCACTCCTGTCGTAAGGCAGTGTTTATCTGTGCTTTTCCAGGGAGTTCAGGGAGACCTACTCATTAATCTAGCCAGAGAAGCAATAATCATGAAGTCTCAGCTCTTTATGCCTGACACTGGACTGCCACGAGAGCTCGAAGGATGATTATCTGCAGTTTAATCATCCTGAACTCCCATCAATTTCACTGTTAACGGGGTTGCTGAGTGAGGTTTCACTGGCAGGAACCAACAGCCAAGCCCCATGATTTCCAAAGGCTTTTAATCAATTAAAAACATGGCTATAATGAAAGAATGATCAAAACACAAGACATCACACCCGTTTTTAGTGCACTGACCCAGGAGGTCTCCTTCACTGCCGTTTTGACACAATTACTGCATCTCTCTGAAAAGGTATTACTGGATTTTCTGGATCTGTTGCTCGTTACAAAAGGGTGTTCCAGACCCTCACTGAAACCAAGAACCAGCAGCCCTCAAAGCTATTTTAAATTTACTACTCAGCATTGTATTCTTGAATCAAAATTGTCCATTTAAACACCCTTACCTTGCTCTCGGGGTCTCATCCTGCTCTCCCCAACCCAATCCCCAAGAGGGAGGTTCAAGAACCTCTTCTCCTTTCCCACAAGCCCACTAGAAATCAAAGAAACCCTGCACAAATGGTTATTTTTATTACCATTTCTCCTGAAGGGTTTTTTTTCTTCTGCAACTCTGACTAAAAGCAGTAGAAGGTAAAACCAAGAAAGCATAGAACAAGTTGGAACAACATTTCCCAAAGCACTTGCACAGAGATAATGCTGCACTGGCAAATTCATGGCAGAAACTTAAGCACAAACCTTGAAGTCCCATTGTTTTGTTACTTGGGAGAAGTTTAAATGAACACCTCTCAAATCCCACCCCTTTTTAAAAGCAGCAGCCCTAAAAAAAGTCAGAATTTAAGCCTGCTCACAGGGCCTGAATCGATCCCTTCCTTACAGAGCAGTGCTGCAAATCTTTCAGCACAGCCAGAGCTGTTAGCAGACATTGTGAGTTAAAGATAGGGTAGAAAAAGGGAAGGTAAATATTGGTATTTCTAAAGTGCAGGCAAAGGAAAGTAAACCCTCTTAGGTTTGTTTTTTGAACACGTGGACTTGCTTTGAAACACTGCTTTCAACAACAAACACCATCCCACAAAGAAACTTCCTGCTCCGCCTCCATACATCGGAAATACTAATAGGTGTAATAATTATTAAATATGCTCATAAGGAAAGCTCAGAGTTACAGCTTCAGCATCTGCACACACTCATGGTACGAGACAACCAAGAGAGACCACAGCCTGGCAAGAACCCCATTAAGACATCCATGCTCCAAATTCCCTGGGCGATCGTCTCTCGCGTGCAACGCTGCTTGTTTTTGCAGCAGGATTTTAGTGGAGCTATCAGATGATCTCGTAAAATTGGGAAAGGGCTGAAAAACCAAAACAAAACAGAGCTGGCAGAAGGAAACTTGAATCATCCAAAATTCCCAACTCTGCTAAAGGTGAACAGCAGTTCTGGTTTTCCTTAAAGGCTCTGCTTAAACAGCTTTCTGTGCCAAGAATCATTAAGGGGTTTTAGATTTTCTCAGATTAATATTTTAAAAGCCATTCCTCTCGTACAAGACACCTTGAAGGCTTCTGGGCTTCCTCTGGAAGCAGAGAGAAGCTTGCTAACTGCTTACCAGATGCTGGAGATGTGGCCACCTCTCAAAGGAAACAAAAAACCTTGTGAAAATGCTGAGGAAAACTATTTCAGTCACAGAAATCCCTGGGATTGCTGTCGGCTGTCCTAGAAATGGCACTTTTCACCGATTAGCCTCTCTGAAGCAACACAAGCAATGCTGTCTCAGGCTGTTTTGACAACAAATCCAGGTCTGCAAAATGTGAGGATGGAGACATTTTTGAGTCGATTGCCCAAAAAAGGATCACAGCCATTACCCAGCATTTCTATCCCTGACCCTTCCCACCCTTAACGGGCTCAAACTTGAAACGTGAAATCATCGTTTTTCAGAAGCTTAACTGAGACTTCCCCATTTCTGCTGCTCAGAGCACAGTGTCCACCTCCTCTTCTGGCTAGCTATATTCTGTTTAAATGCTCCTCTTATTTCAAACTCCACACATTATTCTGCCAGATTCCTCTCCTCAATGGCTGCATGGGTCAGCAGCTGAAGTCAGACAGGGCTTGGACCACTGCAGAGGTAATTGAAGCAACTCACCTTCAGTTCTCATGTTGCTACAGAAACACAATACTAAGGTTTTCCAGCCAAGCATCTTCCCAGATAGGCATAAAAATCCTCATTCTTAGCCCATCTTAAATAAACTTCTCATAACTGAATTTATAGGAAACCACTCAGGTGTGGAAGCAAGAGTTGGATCGCACTGGTACCCTCACACCAAGGGTCTCCAATGCAGGGATCCTCAGACCCCAGCTGAGGTTCAGAGAGCAGGAGATACATGAAAGAAGCAAACTGAGTGTATGGAGAACAGCTTCACAAACCAACTTGCCATTCTGGAAAACCTTTTGGAGACAGAATGCAAACCCCACAACCTTTAAGCTATGCTGAGAAGTAAGAATTCATTAAATACCACTTATGCAGGAATGCCCAAGGATTCCAAAACTGCCAGCTAGCTCCAAGTCTGTCTAAAAGAGAGGAGTAAGGATACTCTTAAATTACACCAGGTGGATTTCACTGAGTATTGAGGCACTCCAGCTCAGTCTGCAAGCACTAATAACCCTAGGAAAACGCTGAATGGGTACAGTCAGCTAGAACTCAGTTAAAAATAAATATTGTAAATTACTTCCAACATACCCGCTTTGCTGTGCCCCTCGCTGGTCTGTAGGTTGCCAATTACTGATTATTTTTTTTCTTTAAGCTATTTTTCTTTCACCCATCGGGTTAAAAAGCCACTCAGACAGAGAGAAGCTGGTTAATTACAGCTAGAACCCGGCTGCACACAGCCTGCCAGCAAACGTACAGCTCGAGAGAGAGTGGGGGAAAAAAATCTGTCAGTTTGGCATCTTTAGCTTTATGTGTAACAAACAGATAATTCACCTTTTCAGACCCAATCAAGGTAACGTTGATTTCATCCACATGATGTTATTTTGAGCAGCTCTACCAGTTCTGTCAGGCTGCTCGTGCAGAGCAGGGGGAGACATTTAATACGTGAAAATTAAAGCAAGCGATCAAACACAGCAGCACTGGGCTACAACTTATAAAACAGGAACAGTGAAATATCAGAAGCTGCGAGTGGTTTCTGACCTAGTTTTGACTGGAGAACAGTCAAAGAGCTGAAAAGACTGAGGCGAGGCTGAAGGTTCTGAAATTCCAGTACCAGAGCTGGAAGTGCTGGGGAACAGGATGAGAGCAGAAGCCCTCAGACATTCAAACTGCAGAGGAAGCGTCAGGAGAACAAGGAACTGAAGGTTCAAGAGCTCAATGTCAAGTGACATCCTGGGGAGGAGGGATGGGAGGGTCTGGTGATGAAGCCTGAGGCATTGCAGGACCTCCTGGCCATCCTGCTGAATGGTGGTCACAGGGCAACGAGAAGCCCAGGGCCAGGAGGTCACCTCCGGCTCCAAAACACAGAAGAAATCATTTTAAAACTCCACATGGGTATTTTGGAAGAGGTTTTCATTGCTTTTCTTCTGAGAAGATGAATGTGCTGTCAAACACCTGTGCTCATTTGCATAACAAGAGCAAAATTAAAACCCAGTTACGCAAGTGAACTGGGAGGAGTTGGGTACTGAGGGGCACCAAGAGACCCAGGGGGGTCGGTAACAGGGAAGTCAAGCGAACACATCCCAGTATGCTGCTGCTGCTCCCTCTATTCCACTACTCCAGAGTCAGATCTATTTCCACCAGGCTGGTTTTAAGCCTCATTAAGGAGCAGTACGTTGCTGGTCTAACATGTCAGATTTTTAATGACCTTTGTACCCAGAACAGCGTTACCAAGCTGCTAAGAACCAGGGGAGGGGGGGGGCAGGAGGAAAGTCCGTTTCCATGATTAGGAGCAGTACGTTCTGGCTGTTTGCATTTATTTTAGTTTTTTTTAAAAAAAAACCCAACCCACCTGTCAGTAAAGTGAGCCATAAAAAAAGAGCAGTTCTCTCTGAAGGGCAGCTGTGACGGCATCGGCACTGCTGGCCATTCTTAACGCTGTACTTATCACACAAGGTAAACAGGAGTGACTATCAGTTAATGAACAACACAACCCTAAGGCTGAATTTTAAAGACCGTTTTTTTTTTCTCCCCTGCAATTTTTAAATGAAAATACAGCACTTCTAACCCACCGAATCTGCTTACGAAAGTCTCGTTTATTTTAGGACATATTAAGACACCAGGGCTGATTCACTTGCCTATGTGCTCATAAGATGGCTTAAACGAGCTGCTGAAACATCAGTATGATCCTTATCTTCCACACAGCTTCACTACTTTTCTTGCAAGAGAGAAAAAAAACTATAGAAAGGCAATTTAGAGATCAGATTGACAAACTCGTTCAACCATCCCTGAACAAATCTCACCCGGCACACACACTGCTGAGCCCAGGAAAACAAGCCTGGACCAGTTTTCTCCATGTGCCCAACTATGTCCTATTGACACTTAAAGGGAAGTGTAATTACCAGTCTGCAAAAGTTCTACTTAAGACGATCTTCAGATGTTCCTCACGGAGTCGGAGCCAATCCTGCTGGAGGAGGCTACGACAAACGAGAGCGAACAGAGCCAGGATGCTAAAGGAATCCCAGGGAAATCTGACCACCAACACCCCACGAGCCAGACCAACCTCAAAAGCTGAAGCAAGATGCTCAGGCACGGCTTCTTTTGGCTTCCAGGCAAACAGAGGTATTCCAAGGCCAACCAGGACTTGGGTGCGCGACCCAACAGGAACGTGGTACCCAACAGGGTGTCACTGACATCTCCCACCACCTTCATGGGGGAGTCAGGGATAGTCACAAACCCCAGGGGTTTTTTCCTATCACTGAGGGGAGCTGCCCACCAAAAACCCAGCTGAAAATATCAAGCAAGATAACCCCACGAGATCTTCTACCACGTTATAACCTCCTTGTGTTACATACCCTCTGCTAACACCGTGCTGCCAACGGCCTCCTCCAAACACCACCTTCCAGGGGTGCTCGCTTCCTCTGACAGCACGGCGAGGGCAGCTGCCTGAAGAAGCCACCACGAGTTAAACGAGGTACTCCCTTTCCTTCAGCCAGCAGCACAGAACCCTCACTGTTTCAGCTACATCTTTATTTGCACTGCCAGGCCGCTCGGTAACAAACCTGCTCCAAAAATAAAGCAACAAACAGCGAGAAGAAAGAACACACTCTTCTACACTGGCAGAAATCTACCTCCAAAAACATAAAAAAGAGAGCAGTCAGATGTTTTCTTGCTCCCCACAAGGACACCTGTGAACGTTCAGGTTACAACAAATTCCAAAAATGAACATGAAAAGTGTCCAGATAAGAACAGTCCAAACACCCCAGCCCTGCTGCCCAAACAGGGATCGGCCACAGAGCTGCGAGAAGGCTCCCCGGGTCCAGGACCAAACACCCTGGGAGGTTTCATCCATTGAGGCTGAGAACCCCTCTCGCCTGGCAGAGCCAGGGCAGTTCATCCAATTCATACACACGGCCACTGAGCCGGCACTTAATTGTCTGACCAGAATTCTTGGTCTAAATATAACAACCCACCACAGTTCCAGGGAGCTGAGATGTTTTACTTTCCCAACCGAGCCCATCTGAGGTTAGAATAAAAGTGTGTTTCTTCCTGCTGTCAGCATCCGTAAATTTAGCTTTAACGATGAGCAAAAGGCCTTTATATTGAGTTAAATGGCTTTAATTGTATGAGAGGGCTGAAACCCAAAGCAAGATGCAGGCGGCACCTACATTAGATACACAGAGGTTCCCTGGGAAGGCCACGGGAACACACCTGACACCACAACATCAAACTTTCTAGGCAATAAATCTACTTTTTTTCCCCCCCTTTGTGTTGAGAAACCCAGAAAGAAAATGTTCTAGATTATAATGCAGCCATTGCCACAAAGTCTTTAAACGATTCATAAGCCATTTCAGGCCTCTAGAAAAATGTTTGCAATTGGTTCCACGTCAACCAAGGCACATATTTCAAACAGATCCCAGATATCCCATTACGCTCATAAAGGCTAAGTGTGCTTTACTCTACCCCTTATCCATTATTACTTCCCCCTTCCCATTTCCACGTTTCTGAAGATAAAACAAGAAGCCGCTTCCTTAGCGAAGCTGCACGTGCTGGGACTCTGCTCCCAGATTCCAGGCTGGGAGAACTGGTTTATTATAAGGCCCTTCCTTGGCTGCATCGTTCTCCTTTAGAAAAATCACACTTCGTGTCTGGAGTAAAGAAGAAGATTGGTGGCCATCCATGGCACGTGTCAGAACATCTTCAAGGTGCACAGGAGCTTTGAGGAACTGCACAGGAGCCATCCTCACCTCCTCAATGGCATTAAGGAACGTGGATCTCACTAAAGCAGGCAAAGCAAACAGGATGAATACCAAAAACTTCTCAAAGAGAAGATCCTGACTGTGAAGAGCATGTAAGCACACAGATAAATAAAGGTTCTTTTTATTATTGAGTGTCTGTTGGGAAAGAAGGAAGCAGAGCCTGCGGAGAGGACCACCACGCTCCCATCAAAGCAGAACTGCCCTGGCCAGCATGCAGAGGGGAAACAGAGCAACGTCGCTGTCACAGGTGACACTGGAAGCACTTCTCAGGAGGAACTGGGCAGCAGAGCTCCTATGCACTGCTTAAGAGACTATTTATGGGAGCTGAATTTGCTCTTAACTCCACAAGAAGCAGCAGCAGAGGTCACGATTCGGGCTCCGCTGTCTCTGACGGCTGAACACCCCTGGAAGCACCAACAGGCACTTTTGGTGTCTTCAGAAATCTATTTTAGTGACATGGGAACCATTGCTTCTGAGCAAAGTCCTGCTCGGGCCAGCCTGTGGCCAGCAGCACCGCATTGGACGCTGCCAAAGGAAATGAAGGAACCGAGGGCTGCTCCGCTCTGACCCACATCAGCCTCGTCCCAGCTCTGGCCACTTTACAGCAGGTCCATTCTGAATCACAGCTGTTTTGGGACAACGTGCTGAAGCCCCACCAGTCAGGGAGTTAATGAGTTGCCAAGACCTAACTAATCAAGGCTGCCATGCCACACCGGCGAGTGTCAGACGCACAGGGAAGAACTTCAAAGGAGCAGCAGAGCTCACGCTCTCCCTGTGAGCAAGGGCTGCTCCCTTCTCCAGCCTCCTGTGGAAAGGTGAGCCCAGCAGAGCAGACTGACTTGCCTTATATGGCTCCCAAGGCACAATTTCCGCTTGCCCAAGCTCAGGCAGGGTGGAAAAATTTGCTTCCTTGCTACTCCGCCCATCCCGGGCTCTGAAAAGCATCCACTGAATCCTGGATCTGAAAGGAATGGAAGAATTTACACTGCTGTTTGCACGGAGCTCAGCTCCCTGGAAGAGGCAAAGCCACGGCTCTGGCAGTGAGCTGGATCCCCTCAAACAGCCGGGGAGGAGCAGGAGCTGAAGAGCTGATACGCAGGCAGAGACCCATCGAGAAGTTGTAACCACAGCTTCTACCCTTTGCCTGCCATATGACCAACTTTTCTTGCTATTCAGATGCACTTCAGCCTTTTAAATTTCATGGCAGCAAGCTTTACAAGTTAATTACAAGTCAGGAACATTATTTCCTTTCACCAATTTATCCACAATCCACTTGACTGTGCACCAGGAGCTTTGTTTGCAGAACCCAACTGTCCCAGCTCAGGTTTACACACTCTTTACTGGTTGTTGTTAACCTTACTGAAGCCTCTCCCACCTTCTGGCCAGAGTAAGGTTAATGTAACCTATGTCCATGGTGTTATCAGCTGCTCCAAGCATCACTGAGAAGCTCCCAGAGTTCCTGCACACAGAGCAACCCTCCCACTCACAGACACATCCAGAGCCCCCAATATCTGCAAGCACAAGAAAGCTGCTGGATAAGATGAGGCACATCAGATGCAGCCAATTAAAAGGCTGCTTCACTCTCAACAAAAGCTCTTACTTCGTGGATTATCAAGGGGTTTTAATTCCTAAAAAACGTGTGCATATTCACTTTTTCTAGCCTCGACTGCCTGCACCACAATCATACCTGTTAACACAGCACATTTGTCTCAGTGTGAGAACAAGGCAGCGATTTATCTCCAGCCACCGGTGGTTTGCCTTCGCTTTCATCTCCTGGTCACCAAATGGCAGAGCCTGGCTCATCCACACACAGATTCTTTCAGAAGAGAGAAAAATGATGGCGAAGGAGCTTAAAACCCCCCCCTAAGCTCTGCCATTTCCCTTGTTCCCTTCTTTTTGGGGGACTGGGAGAGACAGAAATCCAGCCCGTTTCATTTTCTCATAGAAACCGGGAGCCAAAAACAACTGAAATTGGTGCCGGAGCTGGAAAGGTACAACAAAAATCACACAAACATAAAGTCTAGACACTGAAATGTGGAAATATGATTCAAATAACCACAACTGGCACATAACGTATTGATTGCAGCCCATCGCAGAACAAGCCCTCGGTGGGTAAGACTATAGAAGAAAGATTAAATCAGGGTCTTCCACCTCGGTTTTAAAAAGAAATTATGGATCCTTTGGGCACAGTGCTATGGATTGAGCTCGCGTTCCTCCTGTCCTGCTGGGCTTTTAAGTGACACGTCTGCTCTTGCTAAAGAATGACAATTAGCTTAAACTCTCCTCGCAGCATTGATCCTGTAGGAAGGGAACTGCCACGGGTGTCAGGTGGCTGCTCTTATCGAAGGATGGGCGATCAGCTGAACGTGGAGCTCCAAATCATTGAGCCAAGCAGTCGGGAGGATGTCTGCACTGATGACATCTAAATATTAGAAAGGTTTAGGAGAGGAGGGGCTGTTTTTAGGAAGTCTCACGGTGCTTGCTAAGCCCCATCACACACAGGCAGGAACCTCGAGCAGAGTCTGCACCTACCACGAAGCCCAACGGCACGGTGTGGAGTGGGAGCTGAAGCCAGCAGCACCACTCAAACCTTTGCTCGCAGTGCTATGCACAGATGGTCCTTCAAGGTGCTGGCTCCAGCCTTCTCCCCACAGCTACCTGCTTTTTTCACCCCAGGACCATGCCCGGAGCCTGGTTGGATGCTGCAGGTTCTGCACATAAGAAGAGTCACTGGTGGTAGCAGTTGGCTTGAGGAGACTCTGAAGAAAACTAAAAACCATCTTGTTTTTCCATGAATGCCTTGGGCTAACGCATCCTCTCCCACATACCAACACCCAGGAGCAGTTGTGCTGTGCAGAGGGTTAACCACCACCAGGCTGCACCAGATCAGGGAAGACTCGAGGTGGGTGGTGGTGGGCAGCTAAGTCAAGTCGTGCTGGCAAGTGGTGACCTCTTTTTGAGTTAAACAAATGCTGGTTTCTTTAAATTAAAAAAGGCACCAGTCCAACGTAAAGAAAGGAGAGACCGAGCGCACGGAGCAGTGTTTTTTCTAGACTGCCTTTTTGCTGGAGCAAAGGGTTGGATGGCTGCAGCAAACCCACTGCCGAGGGGTTTGTCATCCTCTTTATAGATAAATTCATTGAAAAAACAAACAAGTAAAAAAACCAGTCAGAAGGCAGCACCAGGTTACCCTGGTGTGCAAAAGTTGCCTTAGGTACACAGGATGTTCCTAAGCAACACATGAGCTACTATAGAAAACTCTTCTTATCAGCAAATCCAAGCTCCTTTCCTGGATAATGCATCTAGGTCAAGCTAAGGCACATTGAAGGCAGGAGCCTAGTTTTGGTGATGTCTCCTCTGTATCCACCCTGTACAAAATATTAGCATTAGTCCAGGTTATCAGGCTTTTATTTTCATTAGCGTTAAGCTCACTCCAGATAATGGTTCCTCCAGAAACAGCATTAACCTTAATTATTCAGAGGTAACTTGATCTCCACCTTCCTGACGTTATGACACTGAGCTGATGACCACTTTTCCCCCTCGGCTTCTCCTCTCATTCCCCAAAAACCCAAATAACCCCAGTGTATTACACAACCACGCTCACAAAGCAGGGTACCCAGCACATGGTCCCAGACATACGGTAACTCTTCAAAGTCTTCCTAAACCCGTGCAGCCACTCCATCCATTCAAACGCATTCTCTTGTGCATTAGCAGCAAAACCACTAAGTCAGCCAAAATGTATTCTTCTCCCATGGATTAGCTGGCACAAATTAGTACGAGAGTGACGCATGCAGTCTGTCCCTTCCCATTTTTCAACATGCACAAACACCAGGGATTTGGAGACGCTTCACAAGTTTACGCTTACAAGTTACAGGCAGAACCCAGCCTAAACTGTTTGAAATGTGCAAATTGTTTAGGAGATAACACATCCATTTACTAAGGAGACCTCAAATGCTTTTCCAAACAAAACCTCCCCTCCCTCGCTGGTAATAAAGGCTCCTCTGCTATCCCAACAGTCGGCACTATGCAAGTCAACTATTTCAACAGTCACCAGCCCTCTGCCAAGCAGCACTATGACAAAAACCAACTAAACAGGACAGAGCACTTCAGATGGGCTCAGGGGAAGAAAAAAAAAAAAGCCCTGATGTTGGAGAATCACCCGTCAACTCCATGCTCAGCGAGCCGACCGGCTCGTGGCAGATGCTGGTCAGGTAAGAGGTTCCTGGGAGACAGACCCACCTGCACACCGTGTCTGACCAGATACACCTCAGAAAGAAGTAAAAATTAAATTATGATTGCTTTCCTTTCTCCCTCTGTGGCTGTTTAAGCGGAATAAGAAACCAACTACAGAACAGGCTGAAGAGGAGTGAAGGTTTAGTCTTGCTGGCTACTGAATGCAGCCCAGCACGCAGCTGCTGGAGCCATTGATGTGAGTGCCAAAATGCTCTGCTTTCATCTCAAAAAAACAACCTAACCTCAAAAATAATCTAAGGGGTTAATCTGTGAGCTTGCTTCCCTGGTACTGCTAGAGAGCAAGAAGTTCCCAATGCCCAAATTCAACTTCTCTCATTAACGGCATCGCACGATTCGCATTTGTGAGCAGCCCCATCGGGCACCAGGATCCTGCCACAGACTTTCTATCTTCCCTTGGCATGTCACCAATCAGACCTACAGCTTCAGTTTGCTACAACTAGGATGAAAAAAAAAAGCAAGCATAATGGGTTTATAATTTGCCACCGAATCCCATAGCAACTGTACGTCACTTCAGATGTAAATTACAGACAATTCCTTCCCCATGCAATTTGAAAACTATAGAGACGAATCTATAATTTGAGCAGATCTGAACACGGTGGAGAGAAAAAGCCACCCTAAATAATTGAAAGAAAACTGCCACGGGCCCAAACACTCCTCCTGCACCACGTTAAATGTCTCTTTGTCCCCTTCTTTTGAAAATGGGAGGTGCCACGCTCAGGTCAGCACTGAGAGTGTTTGGAGTTCGGTGAGCTCGGCGTATCCTGTCCCATTTCTGCTGATTGTGAGACGTACGAGGAGCTTCCTCCCCAGCCAGGCTCCTCTGATTCATTGAGTCATGTCACCGACTCACGCTCCCGATGGCGTAACAGCTTCAATCTTGACGGACTACAGCATCAGTGAATTAACAGGACAGGAAAAAACAGGTTACAGGGGAGGAGGAGTGATGCAAAGAGCTCTCAGATAATTCAATGAATTTTGATTCGGAAGCCGGATTGTTCTTCTCCTGACACCTGCAAGCAGCTTTCAATTCCCAAGTCAGCAAGAACACACATTACCCTAAAGACCCTGTAATGACAGCAGGAGCCTTCATTTTGTATTTCGTGCCTTAAACACAGCAAGATGAAGGCATCACTAACAACCTGCCCAGCAACCACGCTCTGAGAAGTCCTTTCAATACGTGGTGACCGCGAGGGGTCGGTTTAACCCCCACCTGGGAGAAACAACTTCTGGCACAGTCAGTTTAAGAGTGCAGGGAAGATGGACCTGGGTAGCCACATCTGTCAGACCACGGCTCGTAAACAGGGGCAACGCGTGTTGGTTATCTCAGCTCAGCCCCTGAAAAACATCTGTGCCTCTGCCAAAGTCCACCAGCAACTCATCCACCAGCTTCAGTTCAAAATACACCATGGAGCAAGGGCAGAGAGGGACAAGAGGAGCGGGAGGTGCCATTCACCAGGTGGAGGCAGGGATGCTGCGACCCTCTCTACATCCTCCTGAAGCTACAAGGCCACCATGCAGGCCCCTGGGGCTGGCAGCTGAGCCTGGCCTCCACCAGCCACGGTTGGGTCAACACCTAAGCTACAAACAACAGAGAGAAGGGAGCAACTGCAGTGGTGACGCTCGTTATCGACGGATGATCCATCACCCCAGCTCGCTGCTGCCGCTCCTCAAGCCACAAGGAGTTTTTAAATAAATATGCGAAAGCAGGGAAATTCCCAGGTGAGGGTTCCAGGAACAGCCCTGGCTCTGTCTGCAGGCCACGGGCACCCACACCACGAGGAGCCGGAGCCACCGCCGAGCGGCACTCGGGTCTGCCCTGGAGCATTTGAAATCCTGCATTAAGGTGTTACTTACCCATAACGTGGATAAAAAAATGCGTGTGAAAAGCAAAGGATGAATGTCACGGATGGAGACACATCCAGACCAGGACAGGTACAAGATCCCATCATCAAGTGTGGATGATGGGGTCCAGGATAAAGAATGAGAGAGGAAAAGGCAGCAGGGGCATGGGGGGGTTTCTCCTGTACCTCAAACAGGCAGCAGGGAAGCTGGAGGCAGACCAGGAAAGATGGGAAAAAGTCATGCCCTGCTTTTTTGGAGGGTTGGAAGGCCTAAGCAGAGCCTGCACACACACTAAAGGAGCGCAGGAAACTGCAACCTCCTTCAGAATGAGGTCTCCTTGGAGAAGCCAGGGTTTAGGCTCACAGACCAGCCCGGCTCCGTTTCACCGGTGGACAGGCAGACCTGGGACACGTTTCCCAGCACACAGCCTTCAGCCACAGTCAGCGTTGGTGGTTTCACAACCACGTGGAAGCGGTTTCAGGGGCAGTGAGTTTCAGAATGAGCGGCCAGGTGACATCTTCAAGTGCCCCCAAGGAAACTGGTGTTATTTTTATGACTTTTCTTTCTTTCGGGTGAGCGTAACCCCTCTGCTACTGGAGAAAGAAATCCTTTTATGGCCAGCGAGGAGCCTGCACCCTGCGATCTGGACCTCTGGACCACCACCTCCACGTTCTCCATGCACAAGACAGCTTCCCGAAACACGGAGTTGGGCATCAACGTGCGGACCCGTGGCCATTTCCCTCACCCAGGACATGGATAATTTACCAGAGATCCGAGCTGAGGAGCCTCAATACGACAAATATCATTCCTCCATAGCCCTGCTGCCTGATCCACATGTGGTCCAGCTCCACACCGAGAACGCAACTGCTCTGGCACCAGGGACACTACTAAAATCAGATGGCAGCTCGCCCGGCCGGGCGATCATTTTTGGATTATGTAATCCCAATACATTATTATTAGCCCAAGAACAAACTCAAGCGAGCAGCCGAAGCCCTCGCCCTGCCCGTGCTGGCCAAGGGACAGGGGCTGGTGGCAGGAACCGCGCCGACGTGCGATGCCGGCGCAGGGAACAGGTCAGACCGCACGCACGCCAGGCTGCAGGTAACACAAACACCAGGATTGGATTCCAGGCCATCGCAGGCATTGCACAACCCCGCCGCCAGTTCCACCACATTTAAAACCAAAGCAAGCAGGAGAAGGCTTAGCAAATTTTTTCCATTTACCTACTGCAGACCAAAATTAACTCAGCGCCTAGACCGGACAAACACGCGCTCCCAAGGTGTGCCATAAAGTCCCTTCTTGGCTTGGCCGTGGCTGAGCCTTCCCGAGGAGGCAGAGATGTTCAACAAGCTGGAGAAACTGTTTATAGAACAAATGCAGAATGAGCATATGTGTTTAATAGCCCACTAATTGTTGCGTTATTCACTGTACAAACAAGCAGGCTCTTCTGCCCTTATCCCTGCCTGCCCAGTTAATCACCAGTAGCCTTTGACTATTTCTCTTTTGGGTGGCGGTGAAGGAAGCAAAGTTCATTAGTGGCCGTTGGCCACCAAACAATCCAGAGACCAGACTTCATTTAGAAAATAAACACCACTATTCATGTGTGACACGGACTCGGAATAGCTTCCCAAAATATTTAACGCAGCTGCTTGTGGCCTTCCTGCTCTCCTCCCCCAAAAGAAAAGACCTTCCTAATCTATAGGAAAGCACCTATTTGGATGATTCTTGTCTTTTTTTTTTTGGAGGACTTTTTGGACTGATAACTCAGTCTATCCAAGGCACTTATTGCTCCCGACTTCTCATAATGCTGATAAACACTCATTAAAATCCATGCTGATAAACCCTGGTGCAGTCATTACCTTCGTCCTCACACGGAGATTGCCCAATTCGGTGATGTGATGTAACCAACACCCTAAATTAAAAATAGTGTTGTGACAACATATGGTTTATCCTACAGAAGCTGGCAGGCAGGCAGGCAGGACGCTCCTAATGACAAACGGGTTAGGTTCCCAGCTTCCCCAGTGAGCCCAGAAGATGGACACGCTCCCGGATGGATTGGGGATGGATTGGGAAAAATAAAATTACACTGAAAAGGAGAACCCCCCCTCCCCGGGGCTGGGGTAAGGGCGGACGCCCAGGGATCCCCACCGGTCGTTATTTACGTGACTGATCAGCTCCCTGGATGCCTTTCAAGGAAATATCTGGGATGAGACAATGAGGAAATCTCAAAATACGGCCCCAGGTTGAAGCCCCCACCCCCCCGAGAGCGGAGCACCGGGCCCTGGGGGGCACCACCGGGCACCCCCGGGGAGGGGGGCAGCGAAGAAGGGACCCCCCGGTGCGGGATGGCAGCACCGGGGATGGACCCAGCCCCCCCCACCCGGGGTGAGACC